>MU839260.1:0-73025 GCA_030685235.1 Copromyces sp. CBS 386.78
AAATTTTGGAGTGCATTAGTGTGCCTTGGCGCGCGGGAAGGGTGGGGCTACGGTGCAGGAAGACATTCATTACGGTGCGAAAAGACATTCTCATTAATAAAGCGATTAATTAATTCTTTAATTTCTAAAATTACTATTAGAATATAATAATGTATTTTAATTAATCGATTAACGATAATAATAATATATTTAAAAGTTTAATTAAAATAAACGTTTAAAAGTAGTAAAATAATATAATTAATAGAAATATTTTTCTATAAGGCGAACGAAACTTCGGAAAGTTTAAATAGGTTAGCAAATCCTTATTTTAAAAATTTTATTTTAGCGTAAGAGAAATAGCTTTTATAGAAAACTCTAATATTATAAATTATCCTCTCCTAATAGAAATTGTATTAAAGAAAGTTATAAATTGCGTTGTAATTAGGGTATTTTGTATTAGGGGAATTATATTAATAATTAATTTAAAACGAATTAAAATTCTTTATTGTATAAATCGATAATAACCCTATTACGCCACTTAATAATTCTATTACTAGCCACCTAATATTCTGCGAATATTTTATAGAATACTTTTTTAATACTAGGGGTCTATTATTTATAAGTGGGGTCCGTTAAGTAAGAAACAATTTCCTAAAGGAAAACGGAAATTTCGTAACTATTTAAAATAATATTATTAATAAATTTATTATTATCATCGCTTATTAAGCGGAGGGTAAAATTTAAGGGGTCGAAATAACCGTCTTCGAATTATATAGAATTTAAAAATACCCGTTAGCGGGCTATTAAATAATTATTATTAATATTAGCAGGTCGGTCGTTAGGTTTGTAATTTAAAGTATTAGGGTAAAGGTTTTACGACCCTAAGGTATATTTAATTAAGAAATTAAACTATAATAAGAATTAAGACTACTTTATATAACGTTAAATAAATTACTTATTAATTATAAAAATCTAAAGGTTCTTATAATCGGTTAGGATATTAAAAGGTTATTAAGCACCTTCGAATTCTAGCCTCTATTTTTCGAATACTTTAATAATAGCGAACAATTCTTTATTATATATATTATAATTATATTCCTAAAACGAATATTTTAACGAAAAGTAAATAATAGGGTAGAGGACGCTATTATTCCCGTATTAAAATAGGGTATTTCCTACAACTTAATTAAAAACGTTTATTTTAATTACTGTTTTTTTAAACCAATCGTAAATTTTTAATACGGGTCTATTAATAAAAATTCATTTTAAAGCTTTGAAAGCGGAATTATACGTAGCAGACTATAACTAAATAATATCCTTCTTTATAAATTCGTATAATAATCCCGCCATTATTGAAAAATCTTTAATAAAATAATAGTAAAAATTTATAAAATTTAAAAAAGACTATAGGGATTTCTTAAACTAAAGAACCGCTTAATTAATAACGGCTTTAACTTTTTCTAAATTTATTTTAATACCTCCTAATATAATAATAAAGCCTAAATACTTTATTTGTATTATATAAAATTCGTATTTATCGATATTAACGCTAAGGCTTACCTTAGCTAACCGGTCGAAAATATTATTAATATACCGCTTATAATTTTTGACGTTATCCGAATAAATTAGAATATTATTGAAATAAGCGGTTATATAAACGTTGAAAACGTTATAAAGGATATTATTAATATAGTTCTAAAATACCCCGGGGGCGCTTTATAAATTAAAAGGTATTATTAATAATTCGAATAAACTAAATCGTATTATAAAGGCCGTAAACTACTCGTATCCTTCTTTAATACGAATATAGTTAAAAGCGGCGATTATATCGAACTTAATAAAAATTTTAGTACGGTAAATTACGTTTAGGGTTTTTTTAATTAGTAGTAGCGGATACTATAATTTAAGGGTAATATTATTAATATTGTAGTAATCTATATAAATACGGACTCCTCCTCTTAATTTCTTTATTAAAAGGATTAAAGCGGATACTTCTAATTGTAACGGCCGGATAAATTTCTTTTATAATATATTATTAATTTACTTCTTAATTATATTAAATTTATCGGCGTTAAAAGGGCGTCCGTAAGCGGCTGGGGGTATAATTCCCGGGCGGAATTCAATTTTAAAGTTGTAAGAATAATAAGAAGGAAGGGTTTTAATTCCTTTTTAACGGAAAGTGCTCGTATAATGCTAATACTATCGAAGTAATTTAGCCTAGATTTATATATTAATTTTAAGGGGTTTGTTAGCTTTTTCGTGAAATTTCGTAATATTTTTTAAAGTAATTTTATATAAGGTAATACCGTTAGCGGCGAAGTATTAATTAATAATATTTTCGTACCGAGGAAAATTATTATCTATACTATTGATCTTAACGGAATTAGAGACTTTAATGGGTTTTAAAGTAGTTATATCACCCTTACTTACTAGACTATCGATTTAATAGTAGAAATTATTACCGAAGAACTTTTTATATTTTTATCCCCTACTTATTAATATTTCTTTAATTATTTCTAGGGTAAGCTTATTATTAAGAGTGGACGGGTCTAAAATACTATATTCTTCTACTAATTTATTTTCTTTTAATATATATTTAATAATTTTAATTATATTAGCCTTTATAGTATAAATAATTTAAAGGCTATACTTTTCTACTAATTAATTAAAAGCTGCGGCGGATAATTCTTTAATATCGTTAAGGTTAATAAAATTTATTAGGATATAGAAGCGACGGATTTAGGCTCGGTAATTTATAATAATAGTACGGAATCCTCTAGCTACCCGGTAAAGTACTAGGACTATTTATAATAGAGGAGGGGGGATTACGCTGTAAGGAATAGTATAAAGTATAATGGCTTAACCGGGGCTTATTAATATTTTACTAATTATAAAAGTTTTTAAGTAGTAAATAATCCGGTTTCGAAAGCGGTTAAACCGTTAACGAATTATTCGTCTTATAATTGTAATAATAGAAATACGGCGTAGGATATCCGTTTAAAGCTTAATATTAGGCTTACCTTCGTTTAATACCTCTTTATATATAGTTTTTTTAAACGTTAAATTTATTATATTAAATTAAGTAATTGAATTCGCTATTAGGGCTTCCTACTTATTATTAGGGATCCCTTTTAGGAAATAATTATATTCTTCGTAAATTACGGTAAATTAAAGCGAATTGTAGGGCTACGAAATATTTAGCGAATAGTAAATTAATTATAGGTAACTTAGAATAACGGGGTTATTTTCGGCTAAATTATAAATAAATAAATTAATAATTTTGTAATAGTAGCCTATCCCTATTATAATTTTCGTAAAATAGGTAATATTACCTTTAGTTAGGCCCCTATTTACGAAGTAGAAAATTTTAGGGACTATAAGCTTGTAAAAGGGAAGATAATATCGATAAACGAAATATTTATCGATAAAGCCTAGGGCGGTATAACCGCTATTAATTAAGTTTGAGCAATATACTTTACGCGATTTATCGGATAATTAGATAAAAAGGTTTAATAAATTGGGGTATTTATAACGGCTATTTATAGAAAATTTATAAATTTTAATTATATTTAGTTATATAAGGATATTACCCTCCTCCCTCCGTATTTATCCTATAAATAGTTATTTCTAATTATAATTTAATTTAGAAGCTAAATATTTCCTTACTAATTAATATAATTAATTTCGTTATTTTAAATAGGGCCGATGAAGCCGGGGACGTACGCGGGGATTAGGGCTTACTAATATTGCGGCGCTACAATATTATTATTATTATTAGCCGCCTAAACGTTTATAGCGTTAATTTAATACTATTAGCTATAGCCCTACTAATTATAACCCTATTAACTATAGCCGTACTGGCCCTATTAGGGAGCGGAGTTATTATTGCCGCCCTTATTACCGCTTCTACTATTACCCCTACCGTTGCGACCGCCGCGATTACTACGGGTGAAAGCGGGGGGATCCTTATTAAAATTAATACGGTTATAGTAAGCGGTTGAGAAATGATTCTTGCGATTATAATAGGTGTACGCGCTTATCTTTATACGATATTCGAATATTTTTTAGGAGATTATACCGCATATAGTAATATTAATAGTGGATATAGAATTAAGGTCTATCGTATTACCGCCCTAATTAACGGGCTACTCTATAGACGAAGTAATATTATAATTATTCGAAGAAGATAGTTTATAAAATAAGTTAGTGAACTTTTCGCAGTAAATATTATCTTTATAACTTTAGGTTAGTAAGCGGGTTATTTAGAGCTATTTGCCGTAATTATTATCGGTAGGAAACGGGTATTAGTAAGCGATAGTATTATAGATAGCTTTAATAATTTTATTACGAAGGAAATATACTTTTATAGTATTATTTATATTGTACTAATCGATAAAGATAGTAAAACGGTCTTCGAAAACGGTTTAGTGTATATTTTTAATTATTTTTAAATCGTTTAATTCGCGACGAACGATAACAGTAAGGTCGGAATTATTATACTTAATATTAAACTCCTTAAAAAAATCTATAATAATCTTCTATTTCTATTTAGTATTATTAATTAAATATTCGAAAATATTAGTTAACGCCGATTCGATAGTTGCGAAAGGGGGGCCTTCGAAATATTTAATAATATACGAAAAACGTTTAAATTTAAAAGCAAAGTAAATCGGCTTATTAATTTAATATAATTTAACCTTTATACGTTAAAAGTAGTACTTCTCTACTTTTTCTAATAGAATAATTCTTTTACTATCGAACGGAATAATATATATATATAATTGTACCGACTTATAACTATTACTATTAACGTTCGTAATTATTATAATAAATATTTTAATTTTTTAAACTTATTTTAATTAAGCGTGGACTTTATTAATAGTTTCGGCGTATTTATTTCTCTATTTTTAGAAAGATTTAAAGGTATTAGTCTTAAAATCGTTAAAGGATTATTTAAATTCGTTACTCCTTTATTAGAATTCAGTATTTCGAATATTTAAACAATTAATCTCTTAGTAGGATTCGGTAAAATCCTTTTCGGCTCTCTAAGCGCGCGAGCAGGCTTCGACTATATTATTGTAAATTAAATAGTTATAAGTAAGAACGACGTTGCAAAATATTAGGACCGATGCGAACGTAAGGGCGTAATCTACAATATAATATAATAGAGTACGAATATTAGGATTATTATTAAAGTTTGTAAATATTTTAATTAGGGTATTATAAATTATTTAATTTTTAGGGTCGGTAGTTTAAAAGGCGCCGATAGTGGTTATTACGATGAAATTATTAGTAATAACCCGTAGTTAGTCCGTTATTAATTATTAAATTAAATACGGATATAATTATTACTAAAATAAACTATTTTAATTAATAAGTATAGAAGGGAGAAAAAAAATAAAGTTAATACTTATTATATTACTTAGTTCGAATCGCGATATTTGCAACTAAATCTTTATTTATCCGCTTGTAAACGGATCGAATCTTTAATTGCAGATGCAATTTAAATAATTAAATAATATTTCTATACGAAACGCAAATTTAAATCTATTTCCTTTGAACGTACGTAGCGCAATAGTAAGCACAATAAACTATTACGGGGTGAAGCACTATTAGGGGTAGGGTAAAATATACGTTATTATACGAAGGAGAAGAAAGGAAGGATATATACGGAGGACTAGCTATATAGGCGAGAGCCCTAAAGCTAGGCCGTACGCGCATATAACCCTGTACGTAACTATGCCATGACGATAGTCATAGTACGAGTATAGGGTAGGTATATTACAGGCTAATCCTATAACAAATAGAATCTAGGGTAAATAATCCCTAATAAGCAGGCAGGTTACAATTAGAGGTGGAGCCTAGAAATCTTAGTACGTATATAATCTTTAGTATAGTATAAATTTATTTCCTTTTTTTTAAAAACTTCTCTATTCTATTAATAATATTATTATAATTTACTTTATCCCTACCTTCTTACCCTATTAAAGTCAGCTAACCCTAGCTTAAGATATAGTAACCCGATATAACTATAGCGGATACTAATACCCTTAGCGATCCTAATTTAACGAAGCTTATTAATTAGATTAATTATCATAGTAATTTTAACGGGTTATTGCGCTAGTACGATTAAAATTGCCTCCTTTCCCCATTCGGTTTGGAAATCGATTAACATTTCCCCGCGCTAATTAATATAGCTAAATATTTAAATCGTTATATAATTACCGATAGCGCCGTTAAAATTGTTAATTTGGGCTACGATTCGCTTTATATTATACTACCCGGCTTTATTATAAATTTGGTCGCCAATATAACCAATAATAAGCTAAACGCCTTTTTCAAACATATTTATATATAATATATCGTTAATCTTATTACTAACTTAGGTAAGGCTACCGGCTTATATAACCCTAGCGATTATTTTCCTAATATTAAGTTTTTCGCTTTTAACGGTATAATAATATATAATATTAAAATTATATAATTTAGTCGCCGTTACATCCTACTTATAATAACGAATTACCTATTCGTTTATTATAATAATACTTTAACTTCGGTTCTTTATAGTATAATCGACCGTACGAGCGTATAAATTAACTTCGACTAAGTTATTTTGTAAGTAATAGGCGGCAACGTCAACTACCTAACTACGGCGATTTTATCAGCCCTAATTATAAATGAGCTAATTAAAGGTAGTAGCTTCGGAAATTAGTAAAATTAGGTTCCCTAAGACTACAATCCCCTTATATATAATACGTACGCTTAAACGACCGGATATATTAAAGAGGATGCTTTTTTTTCCTTTATTCCGATTATATTTTTCTCCGACGGTATATATACCTATAACCGCAACTAATTAATAGAAGTTACTCTCACTTTACAATATACTAACAATCGGTTAGGAATAAACTTCGTTATTATTAAATTAATTAACTTTATCAGCTATATTATTATATTTAACGTTTATAATTTTACTAACGATTAAAAATAATAGGAAATTAATTTTATAGTTAATTAGGCTTTTAATTAAATACACCCCCGTTTTATTCTTACTACTTAAAATTCCATCCCTACTACTTAAATCATTATAACCCCCGTTAAAAATAAGTAGACGCTAATTTAAAAGAACTAATAAATAGCTATACAAATCGTTTAAATTAGTACTATCAGTAATATACAATTTAATAAATCGGTCGTTTAAAATAAGTTATACCCAAATATTATAGAGGCGATTAAAGATATATATTATAAAGATTACTATATATTAGACGTTACTATAGACGACGACTTTTATAATGAAATTAATAAAATTATTAAAGAATATTTCGAGAAATTTGTAAAAAATGATTCTTTTTTTTAAAGTAATTTAGTTCGTCGTATTAAAAATATTTTTAACATTACATTTAGTAAATTTAACGATAGGGATCCTTTTCTTATTAAAAAGATTTTAATAAAAACTATATTTTTAGCGTTATAATATTATAATTATACGACCGGTCTTCCTAAATAGATTAGCGGTATATTAATTTATATAAACTTCTTATATTACATTTAAGTCGCTCCTAATACATTAATTTAATTAGAATTATTAATTATTATTAAAGAAGTTGTGAAGGAAATTTATATTATTAAAATAATTAATATAAATATTATTTCTAGCGTAGTATAAGAAGTATTTAATTAATAATTATAATTATTAATTTAATTAAATTAGTATTAAAATAAGGAGGTAAATAATTTGAAAAATAAAATTATTACTTTATATAAGATTATTAAGACTTTACGCTATATTCCTACTTTATTAATAGCTAAATATATCTAGTAAATCGATATAATTCCGGGAATTATTATTAATTGTACCGTTCGTTTTAATATTAATTTCGGCTACGGTATCTTTAGTATTAATAAATTTAATTTGCAATTTGCCCGTTCTAGCGGATATAATATTTTACCTTTTATACATTCTCCCTATTGCCTAGCTATTTATAATAATTGGCGTTAATAGGAGGATTAGTATAATTAGGAGGATTTTTTTTTTAGCGGCCGTAAATATTCCCGCTACGGTACTTTTTATTAATTTCGGTATTCCGAAAACGTTGACGGGGACGACAATAAATTGGGAATTTATTCGAATAACCATTGAATTTATTATTATATTAATAGTTATTTAGTGTTATATATTAGATTATTCGGTATTAGAATCTTTTATTAAGAGGTTTAATATTAAATATAATATATAATAGTATTAAGATAATCGGTTACGGCGATGACTTGGTAGATGTTCGTAATAGGTTGTATTTAGTATAATTTTGTAGATAGTAAGCACTTATTTTTTTTATAGAGGGGGAAATATTAGGGGAATTTTGGGTAGATACCCGGATAACCCGCTTTATTTTAATATACATTTATTTGAGCGGTCTATACTATATAAGAATATTCTTTAATTAACTTCCGTTAAAGTTAATTGGATTATTAATTTATATTATATTAATCTAATATTTATTTTATAAATATTTTGTAAAGTTGTATATAAGGTCTTAAGTTGAGGCTTTCGTTAGTATTGCCTTATATTTCTTTTAATAATACTATCGCCTATTGTTACGTACTATTATTCTGTTTAGTGACTAGTCGCACTCTTTACCTTTTATTATTATTATTATCTATAGTATCACTTATGAAGACTCTCTTCGCGTAACATTATAAAAGTTGTGCGAAATGGGTAAAATAATAAGAATAAAGTACTAAGTCCTATTCTCCTTTCTAATCTTTATAATTTAGTAAATAATAAAGAACGGAAGGAAAGGGAGAATAATTATAAATATTAGAGGATTAAATAAAAACATATTACCCGACTTATACCCAATATAATTTTAAGAAGAAGTTTTAATTATAATTAATAATACTGCCTTTATTATAATATTTAATACTATAGCCTTTTACTATTAATAGTGCGTTTATTCTTAAAGTAAATAGGCTTTTACTATAACGATATTAGAAGAGTAATATATTTATAACGTTATTATTATAAATTTTAGAAATTCGAACGCCTATATTTAACGTTAAATAGATTTGCTACTAGACGGTATAGTTAGTATTAATTATTATAATAATATTGTTATTGCTTCGAAAACGCTAGAGGAATACGAATTATATTTGAAATAAGTCCTAAATAAATTGAGAGAACGGAATATTTCTATTAGGCCGTTAAAATCCTTCTATATTTTCCCCTCTACGGTCGTTCTTAATTGTATAATTAATTTATTTAGGTTAACGATATTAAAGGAGAAATTTAATGCTATTGCGAAATTAAAATTCTTAAAGATATTAAGGGACTTCGAAATTTTTATTAGTTAAACCGGGTATTAAAAATACTATATACCGAATTATAGTATTATTATTAATCCGTTTTAGTAGAGAAAAATAGATTTATTAAGAATTTATCGACGGAAAGGCCTTAGAAAGGAAGATTAACCGGATAGGCCTAATCCGGATAGGTTAAATCCGTTAAAACTACTGCCTAAGGGCAAATACGGTCGTAAAATATAAGCTATAGTAGTAATATTTAGACTTTTAATATAAGAGGAAATTACTGCCTTTAAATTTATTAAATAGGCGCTAATGAATTTAACTAAACTTTATTATTTTAACTTAAATAGATTACTATATTTCGATTATAATACTTATATAAGAGGAATTAAAGTTGAAATATACTATATTAACGAAAAAGCATTCGAAATAATCTAGAAAAACGGTAAAGTTGTTAAATACCTTCTACGAACTATAATATAGCCGATTATATTTCTATTTCGCACCCTATTATAAGCGGAAAAACGGTACTAGGCGATAAAAATAAAAGTTTTAAATTTCGTATAAGCAATTTCGAAGGTTAAATATTAGATTAATATAATAAAAGCCGGGATCTACTACTTTATAGACTATTTAGCGGTGTTAAATATAATTAGATAGGTCGATATTACTAATTTAACGGCTACCAACTCTTTAAATAAAAGGCTAGTCCGGGCAATAGAATTCATTAATATATTCGATATATAAATTCTATACAAACTAAGTATATATTATATTATCCCCGACGCTCTCTCCCGTTTAGATTCCAAAAATAATTAGACGGACCTAAAACGACCGGGCGGTTTTAACGTACTATCCGACGACGTAGAAGAATATTAGGCGCTAAACGTAAAGGCGAATTAAATCCGGCTACTTAAAATTAAAGTACTAAAGGACTTTATTAATAATAAGAACTTTAATAAGACTCAAATATTTATAGGAGTCGTAATCGTTATAATTAAATCCAATTTCAAACGTTAATTAATCGACGGATATTTAGAAGACCTTTAATAGAAGAACGTTTATAAGACGGCTAAATAGAATACTAGCCCCGAAAAAGTTTAATTACTATTTAAAATATAGGATAGCCTACTATAGAAAGTCTAAGACGATTCGTTCAAACTTATAATCCCTAGAACCAGCTTATATAATATATTTAAAACCCTCTATAACGGAAATTACTAAAGCTACAACCGATTTATGAAAACTTATTTAACTTCTATATCGATAAGGGTTTAAAACGATTAAAAGAATTCTTAAAATTATATTTTAAATGCCGAATAAACAATATCTATAAGTATAAACTATATGGCAGCCTTCAACTATTAATTAAATTATTTCATTTATATTTCTTTATTATAATAGATTTTATATTAGGTTTACCGACGTTAATAAAAGGATTTAACGTTTACTTTATTATAATTTATAAATATAATAAAGAAATTATCGTTATCCCTAGAAAATTAATATAAATAGTATAATAATAAAGAAAAGCGTTAATTATAAAATTGCTTTCCTGGAACTAAGGCTTACTACGGCAAATTTTAACGGATAGAAACCTGAAATTCCTATTAGTATATAAAAAAGTATTTAATAATACTTAGGAATTAAATTACTATATAGTATAGTATACAAACTTTTAATTAATAAATAATATAAATAATTTATATAAGTAATCGAATCCGTATTACGATACTACATTTAGGGTATAGAAAAAATAGAAATTTAAATAAAAATTATCCCAAAATTAGAATTTGAATATAATAATTCGAGAGCCTCGTCAATACAACGAACGTTAAATAAAATAATTCGCGGATTTTAATTAGCTAATATCGCCGAAATCGTTTTAAGGAAGCTACTAAATAAATTAGACTTACCGATTTCTAGAATCGAAGTTTATAACGCATTATCTATTACCGTAATAATAATAAAGTACTATTTCAATAGGAAATATATCGTTAAATCCTTCTAAGTTAGCGATCGTATTTACCTTCGCTTATACAAAGTTTACTCTATAGCGATACTATTAAATAATAAATTGGGACCGAAATACGTAGGACTATTTAGAATATTAGAACGAATCGGCCGCGGAGCCTATAGATTTAAATTTCCCGTCAATTAAAAGATCTACCCAATTATTAATATTAATCATCTAAAGCTAGTAAGCAAGCCCAACATATATAACTATCAACTACCGGTATTAATCCCGATTAAAGGTATTAATTCGCCGTTAAAAATAACGGCTAAAAAGAAAGAAAAGTCGGGGATTATAAAATACTTAATAGAGTACAACGGAGCGGGACGGGAATTTAACTACTAAATAGTATTAAAGGACTTGAAACTTGAGATTTTGGAAGTATAGTTACTAAAAAACAAGAAGGAATTATAAGAGATTTAATAAGAGATTATTATATATTTAATATAAAACTACTCGTAAGGACGCAACGCTTTTAACGGGGGGTAGACTATTAAGGCATCGCACTTGCCAGGTAGGGTATATACCTGCTAAGGCTATACTAGACTAGGCAGGAGGTACCCAGTAGGCAAGGCACTAGGCACATACTTATCCCTCGAATCTACCACCAGACTAGACTAGACTTAGATCATCAATCATCACATTGCACTACAGACCCATATCACCCTTACAGGACTTATATAGGCAGTGTCTAACCCTAACCCGATATGCGAACATTTAGTTGTGCAAGTGGATGTTGTACCTTCGTACCTCCGTTTCTTCAACTTCTTGAACTCACGAACCCAAGGCGGCACTTCATTCATCAGGAGGCAGGTTTTGGTAAGTTGGTATTTGCATATGAGCACCGAAAGCTACCTGCCTACTCCTTCCATGAATAATATGGAACCCTTTTGGTCCAGGCAAGTTCAAATCCACTGTGTCATCAGCAACATTGAACCCATCGTAGCTGCCCTTTGTCATTCATCCACCTCATCTTCCCACCTGACAACATCCCAAACATCCCTTCCTTCTCTTCAATACCAAGAACCCCTCACATGTGTACTAAAACTCTGATCACTCAACTCCCAAAGAACCCAACAACAACAACAACAAAAAGGGGCATAAGTGGCGCCGCCCCGCGTGGCCTCGCAAGGCACACTTCGATCCGTGTATCGTGCGGTCCCTTTCCAGGACCTTGAGGATCTGGGGAACGGTATCGAAGTGTCAAAGAACGGCACAACAGGTGGGAGGTCTGGACCGTCTTCCCGCCTTTCTCTTGCAACTTTCGGAATGCGGAATTCGGTTCACGTGCCGACCGTCATCCCGACCAACCGGCCGTAACATAAACCGGGGCCGTAACATAAACCGTGGCAGGAGAGAAAACTAAGCGGTTGCCGCATTTCGAAAGTGAAAAGGCATGCATGAGAGGGAATGACAGGACAGTTTAATAAGCGTAGACGGGGCTAGTTAGGTGTTCGATGAAGAGAACAATGTCCAGGCCCGTGATGAGGCTCGTGGGGTTATATCATATGACAGTGTGTTTAAGTCGGAGGAAACATTGTGCTGTATCGACAAAACTCCCTGTAGCGTACGGTAGATCTATCTAGTTCAAAGTAATGATGAGATGAAATAAAAGATTGCAGGGAAGGAAATTGGGGTTAAAAGCTCTCTACCTAGTTTAATCTCCTACCGCGACATCGCCCCGTGATGATGCAAGTTCACGGAAGATTGTTTGATGTCTTTGTGCCGCTGTAAGTCCAATCACGTGCACCAACAGATCGTTTGTTAGTGCTATCATGCCAGCCAACACTCCGTTTTCAGGGGTTTCCACGCCGTCAAGGGAATGATGTGCGGTAGTGTCCAAATCACTTCGAGTCCAAGCATCTAAACATGTACATGTGCAGAGTAACATGACAAGTGAACCGAGGCAAAATGGTTAGGTCCTCAATACCCTTCCCCAGATCAACAACCCCAGGTACCCAGAAAAAGAAGGATCAAGACAAGCTTTTTGTGGCAAGACCTTTTTTTACCTACCTACCTTACCCCTTCCGCTTTGGCACTCGTGGCACGCAGACGGCGTCCGGTCCCGGTCGAAACGAACATGATACTTGGCGACTCAAGATCAACCTCTCTGTCCATCGTGTGCACCGTCCCCCGTATCTGTCTGGTCTTCCGAGGTTTCTACGAGTCGATTGGAGTCACACATGACCACTGGAATCAAAATTAGAGGTAACTCGCAGCAAAGCCACGCGAAATAGTAGACCTCGGTAGCAGATCATCGAAAAATATCATACATCCACTCTGGCTGGCCCTACCGATATTTCACTTTGCCGGGACGCGTGGAACGTAAAAGCCCACGCCCACGTGGGGATCCGCTTTGAAACGAAAAAAAAAAAAAAAAAAAAAAAAAACCTGGGGTAAACCTGGAGTAGACTGGGGTAGAGTATTGTAGTGCACTTACAGACATTAGGACCGTAGTGTCGCTCGGCTCATATCCTTACTGCATCATCTTTTCAAATGACATATGATCACCTGCTAACTAACTCTAAGGGATGATGCAGTTTTGCGAAGTTGTAGGTAAGTAACACACCAGTTAGTTGTCCTTGACATCCATTCCGTGTGAGCAATGTGCACGCTTGAGGCAATACTGTTGTCGTCGACGTTGGCCCGTGACTGTAGAGGTAGGTAGACATCGAGATGAGATGCCGAAGGGGGTATCTTGATGTCTGCGATTTTTTTGTCTGAAACAGGCAGGAGAATAGAAGTTCCTTGTCATGAAGTGTGTGCTTGCTTCCCAAAGACCCCGTGAATGAGTGTTACGGATCCTGCGAAGCACGAGCAAAGGTTTAGGAAAGCCAAGACGAAACTGGTCCTGCGTCCCGAACCGAGAAGGTAGGGCGGTCGGTAGGTAGTCGATGTGGAAATCTTGTAACATGCGAAAAAGTGAAAAGTGTCCAGGGAAGGAGCGTTGGTGCGTGAAGTTGGACAACTTACCTACTACCTACCTTAGGTACCTAGGTAGGAGGTACTGTCTAGCCTGGGTCAAAGATTGGGTTCGTTGTGAAATTTACAACTCGGGGACATCAAAAAGAAAATCAATAAAATGAAGAGAATAGAAAAAGCAGAAGAGGTAGTTCAAAGTACCACCTTTCACGTGCCAGATAGCGATCTGATTCCGACCCAAAGCTCAAAGTGTGGATGTTGGATGAAAGCACAAGCCAGCCATGGATGCCACATGGCTTTGTCCATCCGTTGTCCGTGTCCATGTCCGTGTCCGCCCGCTGTCCCTGGCTCGGCGGACGTCTCGGCAATGGAGAAGATGACTCGAGTTGAAACACACCGTCAGTCAATAGTCGTTACCCGCCGAAAAAGGGGCATTCCTTATATCGCAGCTTTTCGTTGGCTTGTCGTTGGAAAAAAGAATGCCCCTGGTTCCTCTGAAACCTTCAGACTAAATGGACCTGGACCTAAAGCCGAACCCTTGCCTTGGCTCGTGAAAAGAGACCAGGGATCAGATGAAACGGGTTGGCCAGAACTGAATCTTGGATAAGGTACCTAAAACGGATAATTGAAATACATAAAAGGGGCACAAAAGTGGGACCGGGCAACTTTGGGTTTTGTCTTGGAATTCTTCTGGAAGGTTTCTAAACCCGGAGGTTTCGTTCTTTGTAATCTCGGGATGAGGCGGGACGTTTGGTGGACGTTGTTTGGCCGAGGCGAGGCACCACCGCAACCGCAACCGCACACCTCTCCGTCCCGGGTTGGATACGTACCAGCAGTAGGTACAATACCACCGTCGCGGTGACACCCGGGCTGAATACTGGAAACGGTTCAATGCCCGACGTTGACGACTGAAGAGTTGTGTCTAACAATTGACAGATGATACCTAGAGGTACCGCTTTTTCTCAGTCGTAAGAGATTTACCTAGCTAAGCCTCCTAACCTTCATACAGTTTAGCCGGACCGGCAAGCCCACTTTACACCCTGACAGCCCCGCCAGCCGACTGCAAATGACCCATGCCAGCCGTGTGCCCGGTGCCACACCACGTTTACTGTATCCACTCGGGTTACAGTGGGCTTGCATAAGGGAGCTAACCATACTACAAGAAGGTTAGGCTCTGGAAAAATTATGGGGAGTAAATCTCTTACGACTGAGAAAAAGCGGTAGTCACACAGCCTTGTGGATACCGTGAGGTGGCTCTTTGGTGTTTGATATTGGTAATAAATGATGCCCAACGGTTGTTTGTTGTTCGACTTTGGTATGTAGCCGCAACTGACGACAAAAAAGATGAAGCAGACGGCAGGTGTCATTCTTTGCCGTCTTGACCTAGACTACCTCCCGATGTGGGTTTGCTGGTGCGCTGGCAGCAGGCTGACCTTTTGTCAAATATTTTTGCTGGTCACGGTACCTAACCTAAAGTTTTCTAAGCCTCAGCAACTTGCAACGTTATCATGTGTCGGAGTGAAGAATTGGCTGACGTTTGTTCGTTCGCCGTTTACGTTTCTTCGGAGCAGCAATCTGCCTCCGATTCTCTACCTACAAGGTCGTCTTTGGGATTGTTGAGAATTAGGTACCTACTTTGAAATCCTAAATCCTTCGGCGACAGCTCCGATCAAAGGCTCTTGAATTCTGGTGGTTCGTTTCGTTTGGCTTCCTCTTGGCTACTGCGTAATAACGAGGGAACGCATGACAGTTGCAGATTTCTTTGATGTTACCTTACCCTTGCTTTTCCTTTTCTTGGGGCTTGCCTCTGCTGGGAGTGTCGAGTTCCCATGTGGCTGGATAAACTGGACTCTTGGCGCCATCGACGACGACGCACGGAGATGTTTGTCGTGGGATGGGGGAGTCATGCTGAACGGCAGAGATTTCCCCTCTTCTCTTTCTGTTCCTGTCTCTCTGCATGGGCGGAGTTGCTGTCCGCATGTGTCGAGGTGAGAGATGTCGTGATGGCGACTGGACCAAAGGACCCATCAAGGAGAGGAGAAGGTCCAGATGATTCGACATGGACTGTATTATGATGATGGCTGTGATCGATGATGGTTGGAAACACTCCGAGAGCCTGCCTCATCCCACCAACTCTCCGCGCGCCAGTGTTTGAACTTGTGCATGAAAACGAAGCAGCTGAAAGGAAGACGATTGTGCTTGTTTGGTGGTTGATGGAAAGTCGGTGAACAAGGCCCGGCCCGGCATTACCTTACCGGTATTACATATCGTCGATAAGCCTTATCGCCAGCTGCTGTGTAACTTGAACCCTCCCTTGGCTGAAAGACAGCGAATTACCTAAACAGTTGCGCCTGACAGCCCCTCTTTCCATGCGGGGCTTGTCGCTGTGGTGTCGCTGTCGCGCATGTCGCACAGCGCAGGCTAGCATTAGCTTAGCGTTAGCTTAACAGTAGCCACGGGAGGCTAATGCACTGCGGGCACATACGATCAAAACCGGACGACACATCATCCATCCACTGATAACACCTGGCAGGAGTTGTTAACCAACGGTCAATTCAAGGCACGGGGCGTGGGAGGTGTGAGATAGCAGCCATGAGGTAAAAAGAATTGAATATTTCCTGCGATAAATTCATTTTTCATTTTTCTCATTTTTGTTTATCCCAACATCAAAACACCATCTCCGTCAACCCTCCGTTCACGACCCCCGGCTACGATACATCTCTCCGGAGCCGCTGGTCGGTGATGCTCGCCCTGGAACCTGGCGATTCCAATTGGTTAATTCCAGTCTTCGACGTCACGAATGCCACGGATACGATGTGACGAGAAACGGCAAGATCGAGTTCACAGTCGCCATCAACGGGCCGACAGCGAATCTTCGGTCCGGGTAATTATGTGATCTTCAGGTCCAGCTTTTCAGATTTGACCTCGAAGAAGGCTGAGATATGATGTGTTTCTCGACGAGTATCAACATCACACTTGGATGTGGCTTACAGGATCTCTCAAGACACCCTTCCCATCGCTGCGCTTTGACACTTCAACAGTGTCCAAATATCTATACCACACAACTCACCGACTCTTCATCAAAATCATGCGCCGGATGTGCTTTCACCGCACAGTCTGTCGAGATAGCCAACCGAGCGCAAACGTTGCCGTCTTGGTTTACGCAAGAAAGGTCCTCAACTCGGAATTATTGACATCCGCCTTGAATATCACGATACCTACCTTTCAGGCCGTTCTCCCAATGTCAACCAGGAAAACTGAGTCCCAAAACATGTAGGGTCATCAGGAAACACCGGAGTGACGGACACATTGAAACTGTCATCGATTCACTTGATAGAACAGTTTCCGGAATGACAGACAGAAGTATTGCTGATTTCCAAGTCAGCCACGGCTCGTATTCAGTCCACCGACATGGACCCGGTTGTTGTCATTTTCGTCGTTTCCAAACACTGTTTACACCCTCCATTCGAGTCTTGAAGTTTCAACCAACCACGCATGTTCTTTTCACCCTCCATTCTGCAGCCATGACACTGACATAATGTATTTCATTTTATTTAGGGCGCTCGAGGGGCGACAGGCTGTCAGTCCTCAACAACTGCAAGTAATCCCAGGGCGTGTTTGGTTCAACCAACAAAACAAAAGTTTGTATGGGGAAATTATCCCTGTTAGCCAACACATTGCAAATCGTAAGATAGATCTGGCGTCGGACCTCCTTTACACCCTGTAACCCCCCTGTACCCCCCTGTAAGCTTCCTGCACCAGACTCTTGGCCGTACCTCCCCTGTATGCGCCGTGTATGTGCTTGCATGAGGTCGTATTAGCTTCCTAATCCGGTATGGTGATGGTTCATTCTGTTGGTTTCTATCTTCACGGGTTGGACCATGAAGATAGAGCGTTTTGTTAGTTGACAGGGGTAGAGGAGGGTACAAAGCGCCATCCACAGTACGCAATTGACGCTTTGTACCCTCCTCTACCCTTATCAAAAACAGATGGAAAAGTTGTTGGTTGAACCAAACGCGCCCCCATTCATCCCGGTTCAAAGCTCTGTACCATCCAAGCAGCTCAGCGACACATGACAGCTCATTGCCATTGGCTTTCTCATTACCCCTCTATCACCAAGACGTCCAAATACTGGGGACCAACCAGAACCCCAGCATTGCCTTTTCTCACAACTTGCGCCATTCGCTCAACTCATAGCTACCCCTCCTGTCCCTCGATCCCCCTCGATCCCCCCCTCTCAAAATCTCTCAACCGCCGGCATCTTGGTCTAGACCCTTTTGCCCTGCTTTAGCTTCCCGTGTTGTCATTATTCGTAAGCTGATAACTGAGCTGTTCTCGGGTACGTGTCGCGGGGTGATTGAGGGTGACTGGAGCTGAAATCGGGAGATGCGAGTACGAAACGAAACGGTCCGCCTGGAAGAAAAGTCCAAGAACAAAAAAGGAGTCGAATATTCCATTCTCGTCTTCGTTTCTGTTACCAACCGCAACGAACCTATTTCCCAAGCGCCGCCTAGACCTTACCCAGTGTAAGCTGGGATCCACCCCTTCCCCAAACGACGTCCGTTCCTGCTGTCCGTCTGTCATTTTCCACACAAGTTTCGGTCTCCTCTCATGCTCTTGTCATGACGGAATCGAAACAGCCGTTAAAGGTCACGGAAACGAAACGGGATAGGTAGGTAAATGAAGATCTGGAGTTCTAGACAAGATGACCCCCGCGGCCAACTGTCCCTACAGGATGTATCTGTATACATCTCTTCGCCACTTTCCGCTCTCACCATTCATGATAACACCACTAAAAATAATGATAATAAAAAACTACAAGAACGTGGTATTCCGCCACGTTGACTCCACTCCCGGACCGGTGGCTTTCCTTTTGCTACACCATGGCTTGCATACACGACGACGCCTCCATTCAGTCCGGGCTGAAGTCCGGGTACATGTAGCGGTTATGGTGGTCGTCCTCCCGTTTCGTAAGAAACTATTACAATGGGTGATGTGCATGATCCAGCACCACTTACGAGAAACCCAGAACTCATAACCGGGTGGCTCTCCCGCCCCGGTCGAGGTGTCTAACCATTTTAGGGCCGAGCCGAGCGGCGATGCGTTTGCTGACATTCGCTTAGATCTTTGTCAACGGTCGCTTATGTACAACACATCTCATTCCTCTGGAGCTTCTTTCCGGAGATGAGCGAGAGACACGTGGGCGACACGACGGATGCGCCACGGTGATGGATGGTCATGCTGTGGTTCTTTTTCGGCCATTGTCGGCACGATCATCAGTTACCTTACCTAGGTACCTATGCCGGGGTCGACACTTGGACTTGATCCGGCCGGGTCCGGTAGCCGGCCATCAAAGACCCATCGATGATCGCCAGCCCTGGCCGGTGGAGGTCGGAGGTTGGAGTACGGGTCCACGGGGCTGGGGGGCCGTGAGCGCCGGTGGATGCCGCTGGGAGGCCGGAAATAGGTTCTTCACGTATGTACCTATCCCGATACGTGTCTCGGTACGTTGATTTCAAGAGGCATGTAAAGAGCTTACGGTGGGAGGTAAGCCGAGAGGCACTCGGGTACCCTTTCCTGTAGCTAGGTTCTCATAATCTTGTCATCCGGTTCGAGGGGAGGGGAGTCGGAATGCTATACCCTGACCCTGGCCTTTCACCACTCCAAGATGATATCCCTTTCGATAGATATCATGGGCTATCCCATACGGGTCTCTGATGACAATTCTGGGTGTAAACGAAATATTGAATAGCATGATTTGAAGCCAAGTCCAGCCTCGTATGGTCACACAATCACCGAGTGTCTGCGAGTGTCTGCGACTCAAGCTGTGCTGTGACTTCCGGGGGCATCGTGTTGATTATTCGGGCACCTTTGGGGGTCTAACTTCTAAATCGAAGCACGAAAAGAATAGAGAGAGTGTCAAGACAAATGTCCAGCGTGCCTGCCGTTAGTTCTCGCTGCAGCAACAGCCTCAGCGATTGTGTCGACCGTACCTTCCTATTAAGCACGTTCCCATTCTGCTGGTTATCTTTGAAGATGGCAGGCGCGGCTATGAACCCGTCATTAGAATTTGCTTGTCGCGTTGGGTCTCTCAGGATTCTTTTCTTCGAGCCAATTCTCCCATTTGTTCCAGTCCCTCTGCCCCTCTCGATATTTCTGGCGTCTTGCTCCTTCATCTTTCCCGGCGTTGGTCCATTCGCGCCTACATTTGTTGTTCATTCATTCCCTCCAAACTCGATTTAGCTCAGCGCTGGCCGGGAGCCCAGCTGGTTCCTTGGTGCCATTTCCCGTGAAGACTGAAGGCCTCTCTGCCATTCATGATATGCACCTCTTGGGAAACACATCAGGCAACTCCATCAAAACGATGAAACTTCCGGATAGTTATGAGCCAATTGCAATACTTCCGGTGAGTAATCAAACGAACCTTTGCCATATGATAGTTAATTGACATATCTTAAAACAGTTGTTACACTCATCAAAACGGCCACTGCACGCTCTAGGCCTAGCAGCGACTCAATATATTTATTCTGGTTTACACCTCGGCACCATTGAATCAGCTCCATCTAGATGCCAGTCAATCATTCATCAACCCAAGCAGCTGAAAGGTGGAAGAGAACCCGACCAGCCCTTATCTACCAGCGTGGAATCGATGAAATCCTATCGACGATACATATATGTGTTTTCTCCTATGGCGAGTAAGCACCCGGGCCGTCAAGACCAGACCTCGCTGACCTACTTTTCATTACCTTACACTTAGAGCCCACGATACTCAGCAACACGAAATTTTCGAACGCATGGCGCCCCGGGACTTAGTTCTAAGAGCCGACATACCGGGACCGAGGCACGGAGCAACAGAGCGAACATATCGACGATGAACCTGTCGCCGTCGACAAGTGTACAAGAACTACAGAAGACCTGTCCGATTCTGTCTGCGGTCAAGCATGCATATCGCCAGCTGTCAATGTTGGTATGAGACATCAGCTGCCTGGCTGCATTTCAGCAGATGTTTTCCTTGCATACCAGAGTACGTACTGATGCACCGCCTTTGAGGCACCGCCGCCTTTGCTTGGATTTGGCGTCATTACCGATCCGCAATGTTCAACCGATGCCTTTGACCCAGGTCCCGAGGTCGCCAGCCAGGACCTTGCTTGTTTACAACCTCTGTTTCTGATTCCCGTTACTCAATCAGAGACACCTCCAGTATCGCTTGCATGGTCTTGGATGCTGAACCGATTAACCTCGGCTGTCGTGTCTCGCATGCACTGGAGGAAAGATGCAGACTCTCAGATTCCCTCTGCCCGAATAACCTAATGATGGAGGGTTCGTGTGGAAACATCGACGTCAGAACCTCACAAATTGGGGGCCATTTCGTTTGGGTTGTTTGTCTCGGACAACTTTGGCGGCTCCTTCTGTCCTAATTCTTGGCCACCCTGGCTTTTTGAACGTCCTTGGTCGTGTCCTTGTCTTTTGGGATGTGATGTGTCCCTGGATGTGGTCGGTCCTTGGATGCTAGACGAAACTGCGGGGTAAGCAACAGCGAAGATCATTCCACATCCCATCCGTCCCCGATCACCAAGCCACCCGATATAAATCCCACTTTTCATCCAAGGCCGGGATCAAGGGAGAACGAAGAGGCTCAAATCAGCTCGGTTGGCAATTTTTATGTTCGGGGGCGCTTAGTTGCTCGGTATACTACGGCACGGTAGATCTTTTGTCAATGGAGTGTCGAGGATAGGTGGTTAGAGGCTGAACTCGGGACGGTCGTGATGGAGGGGTCGCGGCGGCTGGGCGGATGCCACGGGACTGCTTCGATGTCGTCAATTGTCTTGATTGTCGCGGGCGGATCGAGATGTCGTCCGAAAGGGGCTCTGTCCGTTATTTTCAACTTCCGATGAGGCAGGATTTTCGGTGCAGGAAGATGAAAGGCTTTGCGTTGGTTGATAACATTTGATGAATGGGTTGCACTTGTTGTCAGGTGGAAGAGACGGGATGCGGGAGAGCAGGCTGCAGGTGGCTGGAGGTTGAAGTGGGGAGCGCTGGAGACGCTACAGAAAATTGTTGCATTGGCGCAGTTAAGGTGTCCTGAGAAAAGAGTTGCTTGTGGAATTGGAGATCCAATTGTTCCATCCGTCGGTTTGCAGGCTCCGCATCGAGATTTCTAACCCATTTCTGAAAGAAACAAATGACATCAATCTCTATGCTAAATTTAATTAGGGGACCCAATTCCGCACATCGTCGCGGATCCGTACCACTGACCTGGGGAATGATGCGCATGGGTATCAGCGGAGCCTCCAAACCCATTATCTTATTTGCACCTTCTGCCTCTTTTCCCATTTATTTATTTGATTTGATTTTTGTTCAATTAATATCGAAACGATCTTCCACACCCTCACCGTCCACCGTTCCCAAGAAGCGTTTGGGGTCCCCACCGCTAAACAACCCACCTCCCATGACCAGTGACGTACTGTGCCCAGACTCAAACTTGCTCGCCGCTTCTCGATCCGCCAAATTAGATGCCGTGGTCACCTGGATAGAAAGAATCCTTCCAGAATGTTTGGAAGCCGAGTCTTAGTCCACTTATTAAGGTACCCATGGTGAGACAAGGCCAGCGGCAGGAACATAACATGCCCTCGGACAGACAGACCACCGTTGACATATCGCTACACTACTACCGCTAGCTCACAATGCCCGAACATAGTGTACTAGAGTTAAACGACGGCCCGAATAATTGTTCAATGTTACACAACTCCGTCCCTTGTTTGACAGCTTGACAGGTTGACAAGCATGGCATGGCATTGCGGGCCGGAGCCGCGTTTCCTTTCCCAATGTATGGATCTGGGGTTCTCTTCTTCCTTGGCAGAAACCTAGGTAGCTTCTGGACCTTTTTCTTGTTGGCAATGAATGGAATCTGTTATGGTGTTGTCTCACCCAAGTCACAGCGTACCAACGCGCCAACATGAATGGAAGTCCGGGGAAGCAACGGAAACGACGATAGTACACCTCTACTAATGCATGGGAATAGCTTCATCCTGTTTTTAAAGGCTATGTATGTACTGTTACCATTCAGCCCATCGCAGCTACCTATACACACCAAGTTCGGTAACTGACGGCATTAAGCGCGCGAGTCTAGACGGGCAGGCGGGTCTGCTGCGGGGACGGTTGAAGCATATAAGTTGAGGTTACATCAAGGAATTTGGGACATTGAGATATCGACACATCGTTAATCTTGCAAGGCCTGACTGCAAGGTGATGGATGCTATTCTCGAGCAAAGTCTCGATCTTGGGCTCGACGTCAGATTCCCATCATTGAAACGTACTCAATCATGGTTGTTTAGGTAGGATGACGATCTCTGCCCTTTTGGCTAACTGGGCACACGACCTGGAACTGCAGGTGCTTGATGATGGTGGGAGATCACTGCCGTCTACCTTAACTTGCAGCTTCGTATATGTAGTGTATCATGGATCTGCTAGGAACGGTGACAAGAACAGTAATTGCTGTGTTTCTCAGGAAGGTACCGTAATTTGGGGGTTTGTTGATCGAAGCCAATTTTTCTTTCTTTCTTTTTTTTCCCCTTCAGAACCGCTGACACTATTTGCTATACATAGCTGCGTGACAACACAACTGGAAACAGCTGAATGAAGGCATTCTCCACAGTGTCCGGTAAGATACATGCATGTCCATTATAGGTTTACATATGGTAAATTTCTCTCCGTTTCGACATTCCGCTTTCCCTTTCCCCCCACCCCAAAAAGGAATGAGATTAATATCACCAACGTCCGGTCCCAACTTACATAACAACCTCCGTGTCCGTGCCTGGGCCGTTCGGGCCCCGGCCGTGGAAGCCGGGGCTGGGGGTCGGGCGTCAAACATTTGTACACTAACAAACCCCCACATTTCACAGCACCCCTCCAGCCGGGCGTCAGGGGGCGTCAGCGCCCCAAACCGCCCGGAAGCCAGGGGTTTCAGTTCCCCGGCTCCCTTTTGATGACCTGTCAGGGCATTTCAAGCATGCTAGCCGCGTTTTGGTGGTCAACTGACTTTTTGGCAAGGGGATCGTGAAATTGGGGAGGAACAAACATCGCGATTGCGACTGTATTTCTTGGATGGATAAACGGTTGGATTTCGTGATGGAAGGAGGGTTATGGTATTTTTGCGATGCTTCGTCTTGGATGAAGAGAAAGGGAATGAGCGCTGTCAGCGGTATCAAAAAAATCACGAGCGTTGAACACCCACGACACAACGATATCAAACATCGGCGGGGCATCAAGATGGGATGAACAAACCCTACTGTGCAAAGGCAAAATATCTCCCATGGACAGGCAGGCTTATAGCCAGCCAGTATCTGTCAAATGTTCAGCCTAAATCGCTATTTCTGTTTCTTTTAGTCATTTCTTTTTTTCTTTTTCGATATCCATTTGCGCATTTTCGCATTTTCCAGGTGCTCCTTTTCCCTCCTCTCCTCCAATAAGAAAATTCACATGCCAGTTTCGGATTTTCTTTCCTTCCACTTCCTATCTTCTTTCCCATTTTCCTTGATTTTTATCATTTCCCTCCTCTTTTCATGTATGTCATTTCCCTATTCTCCCACATCCCATGACCACCTTCGAGCCAACCGGTTTTGTCCCCCCACCACCACACCAAACATCACCACCATCTCACGACCTCATCAAGCCATTTACCTACCTACCATACGACAACACCACCTCAGCTCTGAGTCCGTTTTCACCATTTTTCCCCCTGTTTTTTCATCCGACCTTCCCTTTTCATACCTACCTTACCCATTAAATCGTCGCTTTTGATCCTATTGTCCCCCACTTACCGACTCTTCGTGTAATCCCTCCCAGCCACCACCCGTCAGCCCTCCGTGAACCACCCGCCCGCGGATATGTATGTAGTCCACGGGTCACGTCACCCGTGAGCCGCGACTGCACTACTCACTGTGAGGCTTATGTAACTCATCACCCGTCCGTCCATCCATCACCACATTACGTTGCCCGCCCCGCCGCCCGCCGCCCCTTCATCGCAATCACACCAAGAACGGACAACAACAACAACAACCGCCGCAAATCAAACCCCCACGCCAGCCATGCCCAAACTACCTCTATGCCTAAACCATAGACCCTTCGGCCGTTCAATGCCTCGAAATATCGAACATCTTGGAGATTCCGACTGAAGACATCGTGATCTTGCACGTGGTTTGCTGTACCGCTAAATGCGTGAGCTATGCGTGAAGCAATGCGCAAGTAAAATGTGCCTTACTGGGCGGGCTGTGCTGTAAGGGCAATGCCGTTCGTTGATGCTTTGCATCTGTTGGTATGTAAGCATGTGTCCCTGCTTTGGTGTAAAGGCGTAGACTGACACTGTATTGCATCATGTAGAAGCATATGCTGCATGCTTCTCGCTACCGGATCGTTGGGACCTTCATGGACATTTGTTTGATACGGTGGGCATCTATCTCATGTTTGGTCGCGAAACACGCACTTCTCCAAAATCCAAACAGGTCAACGAGATAAGAAGAAAATAAAGAGGCAAATCATGATAATGATTTTCAAGCCAACATGAAGACCCTGAACATGCTATGCCGTGCTAGTGATACCTATCAATGCAATAATACCGAAAAATACCCTTCGTAATCCACGGACATGATGGAATCATCGTCCACGGCTATCCGGGCTCCGAGTCAACACCAATGCTCCTCACAGGTTCAGTCCTACGCTCAAGGAATAGGACTGGACCAACCCCTTCACTTATTAACCTTATTCCCATCCTTCTTATTCCTGTACTTCCTCCGATCCCCCTTCCTCATCAAAACTTTATCCCTCGTCCCCTTCCCGCCCTCCCAAAACCCGCCCGTGCGTTGCCTCACCACGCTCCTCCCACAGAAAGCACAGCTCTCCACCCGATAATTCTGCTCCCGCGAACACCACCCGCAAATCATCCTGTTGGCCCACTCATCCACATGATCCTCGCTTGCTTGGTGACACTTATCGCACGGATAGACTTTGTTGCAGCACGAAAACCTGAACCACCTATACGAGCGCTTGTAATGCGCGCAGGCGCCCTTTTCGGGAAGCGGTTCGCCGGCGTGGAGGCCGAGTTTCTGGTCTCTACGCTTTGGGCCGGTGGTGGGTGGTAATGAGGCGGAGGAGGCAGTGCTGTAGGTGAGGAATTTGACGTCGGGGATCTTGAACGTGAAACGGGCGTGGCATTCCCTGCACACGTTGGTCGTTGTTTCACCCCGTACGGAAACGAAGCCTGGGGATGGATACTGTGTTGAGCAACGCCCGCAGGTGGGGATGAATGAGGAGGGGAGCATGTCGGCTATTGTGCAGCCTGATAAGTCGATGAAGCCGGCGCGCGTGGAGTTGGCGTGCATGAGCTCGGCGCGAAAGCGAACGGAGAAAGAGGTGGCGCATTTTTTGCATGAGGAAAGCTTTTCGACGTCGGATTTGAGGTTGGTCACGTCGTTGAGGGTTTTGCACCGGTTGCATTTGATGGAGAGCGAGAGGAGGGTTACTTGCAGGAGCTCGATGCCGTGTAGTTCGATGGAGGGGAAGGAGATGGCGGTGCCGCGCTCGGGGGTGGCGGTGGGGAGGGTGGTGCCGGGTGTTGGGCCGGAGGTGTTGCCTTCGCCGTCGATAAACTCGTAGTCTTGGTCGGAATCGGTTTCCGATTCTGAATCTGATTCGGAAGAACCATCGGCGTTGACGAGCGTCCATTCCAGAGGTCGAGGAATGACATGTACATGTCCTCTTTCTCCATCCCCCGCCACTGAAGCAACATGTTCCGCCTCCTTGGCTTCCTCGTCCGCCTTCTTCTTCCCCTTCCCTTCCTCTTCCTTCTTCACCTGTTCCGCAGCAGCCTTGACCTCCTCCATCTTCATCTGCGTCGCCTGCCTCGCCAGAGCATGCAGATTTGTGGCCAAATAATTCAAGTGGCTCGTCAAACTCATCTGCTTCTGCTCCACCGCCTTCTGCGTAAACAGCTCCTCCACCGCCTCGGCCTCATTGGCATCGACATCATTCAACAACACCCTTAACGGCTGCAGCGGGTACAACAGCGGAATGACCAGTTGGACCGAGTGCACGCTTTGCAGACCCGATGGTAAACTGCTCCTCCTTTTGGGGTCGAGCGGTAACGTGTAAATCACCCCGTCGCTGGACTTGTGATAAAGCGGGAGTCTGCTCATGCGTGCCTCGAGCTGGCGCACCTCTTGTGCTCTCCTGGCTTTGGCTTCGGCGATTTGATCTCGCGTGAAGATCTCCAGGGGGATGTAGGGCCTCTGCACCACCGGCTTCACCACCTCGGGCTGTTTGATGGCCTCCTTCCCGATCACATCCTGTGGCTGTCCTTCCACATGCCTCGTATCCTTGAACACGGTAATCTTAACCGTCTCCTTCTCTTCCGACAGGAATCCCTCCAACCCCCGATCCAAAGCATTCATCACCGTCAACAACGTGCCTCCCTTCAACCCTTTGCGTTCCTCAACAAGTCGATCCCATCCCCGTTCAATGTTCACCGCAAACCCCCTGGGTATATCCTTATTCCTGACCAACAACCGTGCCAACTTTCTAGGATACTCGGCAGGAATCCGCAGATCGCATTCCAGCTTCTCCAGGTCGTAGGGGAAATCGGGGTCTGAGGGTTTTAGGCTGAAGACGAGGGAGGTCTCGCCTGTGGAGGGGTCGACGGTTTCTTTTGGGGAGAAACGGCGCTTGAGTTGGTCGATTTGGTATTCCCGTGGGGAACGGAGTTGGCGCTCGGGAACGGGTTTGCTGGCGATGCGGGAGGGGGAGGGGGTGTGGACTGCTTGTTTGTTATTGGAGTCATCGGCGCCGGAGCCGGAGCCCGATGGTTTGGGGCGGATGGGGATCATGTTTGGTTTTGGGCGGGCACGGCGGGGATCTGAAGTTGGATGTGTAGGTGTCTTGATGGCGAGAGGATGGTGATGTTTGGATGAGAAATTCCCGTTGTGATGCCGGCTCGGCCTGCGCCTGAAAGATGGTGAAAGAAATAAAAGCTTGCGTTGTTGAAAAAGAAGGTCCTGTGTCAGTCAACGCTTTTATTATGACTGAGAGAAGGCAGGATGGTGAACAATGGCAGCGGTTGTTGGAAAGAGCTATGGGTGATTATGAATCATAATCAATCATGGACCAAATTGGATGAAGCTGACTGGAGATACAATCGCCGCTGAAGACGCTCGGACCACTAGTGGCGAGAACGGACTTCGACTGCCACGAAAGGTGGGGCAAGCTTGGCGCTTTCCGGGCAAAGAGCTTACCTTGAACGCACAGACCATCTTTCACGGTGAACCCCTTTTGTCTTCACTTGCCAAGGTGAAGGCCGGTGGGTTCTCTTTTGTTTACATCAAACGGTGGTAGTCGGTGTCACGAACTCTCAGCATTTGAATCCTCTGAATCGCTCAGGGATGCCAAGCCAACAGGCTTGAAACACAAAACACCGTTATATTAATCCCCCCTTGTCCACGTGGGCGGCCGCGTCAAATTTCCATTTATCCGCTTTCTCATACAAGCTTTCACTCGGGCAGGCCCGACTCATACCCATGATGGATTCTGACAAACGTCTTCCACTGTCGACGTTGACGCAAGGAAAGCCGGTATATACTGCTTACTCGAAGCTCCAGACTCACAGCTCCTCCCTCCCGACATCTTTGCGCCGCCAAGACAGCAGCAATGGTGTAGCAAAAGGCCCGAATGTACGATAACGCGTCGGGTTAATGAGCCTAGGAATCCTGCAAAGAGGTCAGTAGCAAAGGATCATGGTTATAAAAGAAGATTTGATTAAGCCATGGGGGAGGAGACGTTCCTAATCCTGACGAGTACATGTCTCCATGTTTGGCCGTGTCAGTCAATGGATGGCAGACCACCCCAGAATATGACAATCTGCACCATCATGGTCACAACATCAAAAGTGACCTCCAGTTGATCTCATTGCGCGGCCCAGCATCATATCAATGAATACTTCAACCAAGACTGACCGACATGCGATACTTACGAGCAAGAAGCATCGTGACGCGGGCACCATATGCCATCAAGGACATCGGTCAAGCTTCACCAGGCACAACCCGCACCGGGGCAACAAAGCTTGTTACCCCGGAATCACAGACTCTTCTCGTATCTGAACGTTATCACAATGTGAAGAAGGCGTCGTGGGGGTTCGCACGGCATGCGCCACGCAGAAACCTTGGACCTGGCGCTCGAATCGGATCTCCATGGCGTTTCCGCAGAGGCTAGAGATGCGTAAAAGTGACCGCATCTGCCTGGCGCTGCCAACTTGCAGCGCGGAGACTGGTGAGATGACGGCGCAGTATCCTATGTACCAATCGAACGCCATGAGGCTACTGGTCACAGTTACTGACCATGTCGCAACCCGAGTGCGCGGATTGCGGGCAAGAGGAGAAGAACGGTCAGTCGAATGGGCCGTTCTTCGAGGCCGGATTTGGTTGGTGCCCAACCACGGGGACGGGCCCCTGTCATCTGTCGGATGACTTGCCAGTTGCCCCGTTATCGGCCATCGTCACTTTTGACGTCTCGGTAAGTGTCTTTGTCGATATTCCTGGGAAGCCAAGACAGAAACCTCGGGATGGGAACAACTGTAGGCTGCCATAGCCCTGCCTTGGACATCTCCCGATCAGAGAGTCACGATGCGCTTAACCCTGCGGTTATTGGGCGCGCGGAGGAAGATGATGCGCGGGTGAGCCACCGGTGCTGGGGTATGATTGACGGAGATTCGTTCGACGTAGAATGATTCTTGGATTTGCGCATTCGCACCGGCAGAGGAAATCGCTGCGCCGTTCGGCAGGCCGTCGGTTCGGGAGAGCAGGTCGTAAGCCAAAGTATAGTGGTATCGGTCAGCCTCCGCCGCAATAGCTTGTTTGGAAGCACCTGCTGGATCTGGGTTAAAGTCCGGGCAGCTTGATTCTGTGGTGAATGGCGCTATGCGGGAGGGGATGCGAGGAACTCACCGGTGATGGAAATTTGATGAGTTGGCAATCATGGCGTCGGCGGTTTCATGGCCAGATGACCACCATTTCAAGCATTTGAATCGGTTGCGTGCCCGGCTGGAAGGCAGTTAGGGTTGTAGCAATGACGACGGGGGGTGCTGTGGTGGTGGGTGGTATTGGAAAGCCCCTCTTCTACACACCACCTTGTCCGTCTCGATGGTCGCGCTAGATAAGGTGCCCTGGCTGGCAAAGAGGGACGGGACGGTGGGATAAACGGGACGGCTAAGCGACGCCATGTGATTGCGAGAGCATCTAGGATTGGATGATATTTGGTGGAAAGGTGAGGTGTGGTCGTGTTTTATGCGCTTCCTTGTCGTGTTGGGTCGACAGGTTCGAAGAAGGAAGAAAAAGAGGAAGAAACGGTTTTGACTTCTCAAGAATTTTGAAGAATTGGTCGCCCAATGACAGATGGACGACAGAAGCACACATCTGCCTTGTCGAGGAAGGAGGCTAGAGGAGGAAGCAGGGAGACGCACGCCTTCTCCGAGCCACTCCCGTTTGCACACTTGCTCTTTTCCACTTGTTCTGTTATCCGTCATTCAGTCCCTTTCAATCCACCGCAAACGATACATTACCAAGCACAATATCTGTTGATCAACAGTGTGCAACTCAACCGCGTTTCAGGCAGCACGTCGTAAAGCCATAATCGACAAGTCGAGTTTCTTTCGGCGACGACGAATTGCTCACATAAAGATCCGACCTAGGGCTGCACTGATGAGTTGCATTGCATTGCAGATGATTGTCTTCAGACTTGCAGTGCATCAGGAACTCACAAAGTGATGCTCCTGGTAAATGCCCGACCGTTTTCTCCTCGTCTGACGGAGCCGTCATGGTTACTCGAGAGGTACCATTCATTTTGCAAAGACATCCAGGAATATTTCTTTTTCATTTTGTATTATTTTCCTCGTTTTATTCCACCACCTCGTACCACCCCTAAATTCCCCCCTTTCCCCTGACCATAAATCTCGTGGTCATCCCCCATTTTACCAGCCGTCCGTCACCCACCCACCCACACCCTCTTCCCACCCTCGAAACTCCACCCGACGGCGGATGAGATTAAAACAACCGAAATGCCCATCCACACCACTTCTTCATTTCTTGGGTCGGAAGACGAATCCTTTCTTTCCACTTCTTCCAGAAGAGACCAAGGCGGGCCTTCTAAACAGGTCTCATACGGACCCTATCTGTCTCACTCACCCTCGTCACCTTAAGATCCAGCCCTCTCCCCAACGTCCACATCATCCAGTCTTGACTCAGATGCCCTCCATTAACACTTGGACCCCGGTGTCTTATCTCACACGGGTCTGGCGCCTTAACTTTTGGAGGTTGTGGGAACAAGGAACGAGATCAGGGCACCGAAAGAACAGCGCACACGTGGGAACTGTGACCCCATCGTACCATATCCTCGGGAACGAAGTCCAGCACGTGAGGACGAACGGCCTCGCTACTGGGTTTAATTTCTACTGTTATAGCCTCGGACGACGTCAATGGATTCTCATGTGACAAGTTCGCGGGCAGAAGTGAGTGGCTCAGCCTAATGCCTACTACCTACCATACATGTTGTACAAGTACATCGCAATAGTGTACAGCGGTCTCCTACAGCTGGTTACTCAGAGATTACTCAGCCGCCGCTTTCATCATTATATGTCTCTTTACCTTATCGCTTTCAGACGGGTCGAGATCATGTCTACCTATCTTCCTTTAGGCCTTTTTTACTCCAATTCCCAGGACACATCTTACCAGCTAGGTAGCTGTAGGGCATCGGAAGAAGCAAAGCTACCTATTCTCATGCAACCCCCATTTCATCCTCACCTACCATGTTGACTAATAAATGCTGGTACCTGGAAGTAAACGACAAGCATCCATCCCATCCCACGGAGTCTTCTTGTTCTTATTCTACCTACCCTTATACGACTGCGTCCATTTTTCACGTGTAGTTACCAAGAGAAATTCGCAAGTGCCAAAGACACAGAGCGGACGGATGAAGGCCAACAAGACAAGACAAATGCATCGTTCGCACGCGGACTTTATGCCAAACACAGAAGGCAAATAAAAAGGAGAAACGCTATCTGCACCGCCGCAAAACGCTATCTACAGCGCCGTCCAAAACTTTATTAAGGTGTAACTTGGGCAAATAGTAAGCTCCAAATATAAAAGTAGTATTTTTGAGTTCGGTAAGGTTCTCACTGCTATAATATATTTACTAACCCTTCCACCGCCTCTCCTATCTACTATTTTAGAAGATATAAGAAATTCCCAAATAAAACTTTCTTTTTCTTAAACTACTAGTAGCTTCAAAGGCTGTAGTAATATTTAAGAGCTAGCTTTGATACTATTAAATAGAGTAGAAAATTACAAAAATTCCAAGCCTACTTTGAGGCTATAGACCCTTATTTGGGTAGAGTAAGTTTAGATTATATTTTTGGACGGCGGTGCAGATAGCGTTTGGCAGCGGTGCAGATAGTGTTTCTCATAAAAAGAGCACCGATGTGCCTTGATTTCACAAGTAAAGAAAGAGCTCGAAAGCTGTTGTCTCACAGAGGCAGCTGCCAATGACTGTGCGACAAGACCATAATGACCCCGAGCCACTCCGACTCCAAACTTGGACGCTCGACTTCCCTTGCTGAACAGCTGAACCCCGTAAGTATGAACCCTATATGATCTCCATGCCGAATTCCGTGCTGAAGTGCTGAGCTCCATGTTAAACACCACACTGAACTCTCTACTAAACGCTCTACGCAAGTCCACTGCCCAGCGGGCCTTGGGGCTACGTCGGACCACCACCGTGCTGGTATGTTTCCCAGCGGGCAGGCCTGACCACAAGCCGTGAATAGTTACATACCTAGCTCAGATCACCTCACAATTACACATGACCTTCTTGGCGGATGGAGGAAGTACGCAGATTGGGGACCTAGTCAGCAGAATATTCTGGCAAAGCAATATGGAAAGTCAATTCGAGTTTGTTTACAGTAGCAGACCTGCACCAGTCACTCATCACTGCCAAAACACGCAAAGCAGCCATTCACCACTACAAACAAACTAGTCATTTACGATGCCCAAGTCCCCGATTCTTAGAGTGTTACCTATCTCCACCTGCATGTATGAAAACAACGAAAACAAGTCCACAAACACCAACCGGTCATCATAATTACGATAGAAAGTTTCAAATTTCGTTAAACCGCTAGAATCATCTCCAACACAACCTAATCTACAGATGATCTACCGCATTACACAAACCCGTGTCGTATTGTCCAGCCAGTGAGCGTCGGCCGAAAACTTCGCCATGCTGGTGGTGTGGATTTAAAGTGTTTCTTTCAACAAAGAAAGCCGGACCGAACTGATTCTGAGGCGTAGGGTGCCTCCATGCCAATCGTTCTGGTTATGGTCGTGATTGTGGTGATTGTGACCGTGGTCACGACCGTAGTCTCGACCGTAGTTACGAAGCTGTGCCTGGTTGTCGGGGCCATGGTTGTTATAGTTATAACCGTGGTGGTTATGACCAACGAGATTTCGACCAGGGCTATGATAGATGTGAAGATTCAAAGACGCAACCCTTCAAGATGGCCGCGCCGGCGTCGGAGCCGAACTCCACCGGGAATTGGCCGCCGGGAGGGCCAGTTAGCACACCGTCTGCACCGCGAGCTTTTCCATCGCGTATATCGCAACGATGGGGGGTCGGCTTCTGCAGACACCTGACACACATCCCACTCCCACCCTCCGACGGGACACACTTCGTTTATCGCAAATGCTAGGGCGCTGGTGGCTGAGACGCCGGCAATGTCAAGCTCTTCGTCACATAGGGCGCGGATCGGGCGAGGGATGACAGTGTGAGGGTCCCTTGATGTCCTGGCGCGAGAGAGTCAAGAGAGTCCAGGTCAATGACGGACCCAGGGAATGGAAGAGTTCCAGCTCGTCCTCTTCTGTGCGCTCACACACGTTGGATTGGGGGTCGATCGAAACTCTCCGGAAGGATAGGATGTTGTCTGAAAAGGGCTCAACGAACTGGTCAAAATACCTCTCGGATTCTTCTGGAAACACCCCAGCTCCCAGACCAACATGATTTGGTCGTAGAAAGACCCCAGGCCAAAATGATTTGGACAGGAAAAACCCGGGCCAACATGATTTGGACGTAGAAAAACACTAGGCCAACATGATTTGGACAGAAAAAGCCCAGGCCAACATGATTTGACAGGCTTTGGCACTGCAACACCCCAGCTCCCAGACCAACATGATATGGTTGACGGGCAGTGCAACACACCAGAGACCCAGAACAACATGATTTGGTCGTAGAAAGACCCCAGGCCAACATGATTTGGACAGAAAAAGCCCAGGCCAACATGATTTACAACTGGTAGGTTGTTTATGAGAAGCTCGGCCTCATCGGGCTTTCATTGTGAAGGCCGAGAGCCCTCTCCCGCTCCTCCCTCTCCTCCTTCTCCCTGCGCTCCCTTTCTAGCGTCTTGTTATTTTTTCTGTTCTTGGGACGCGGACTACAATGCCCCCCGGAATGTTGATTGCAAGGTGGCCGGTGGAGCCGATGACGGGGCCATCGATGATGTCCAATATCGTGTACCCTCCGGTGAAGTTGACCGGAGTGTTCCCGATGAGGTCGCCTAAAGTGCCCCTGGTGATGTCAAAGACAGCTCGGGGGGGTCTTGGGCAGTTTCGAGGATGCAGAGGACACCAGTTGTCGTTGTAGACACGGATGGCTGGTGGGGCGCCGATGCCGAGCGGGTCGTTGTTCATGTTGTTGGTGTCTATATTGATGGCCGGGGCCGGGGCCACGCCGAGGAAGACCGCGAGAGCGGGGTCGTGGATAGCGGGGATAACGAAGGGAGGCGCGGGAGAAGGCTTGGCGGGAACAGACATGGAGGCGGCCGGCACAGGAGCAGCCTTCAAGACGGGACCAGTGGTATCTGTGGTGGGTGGCTTCGAAGTCGTGCTGGCCAGGATTTGTAATTGTGGTTGCTGAGCTGGAGCTTGAGTGGGTGTTGGCGGTTCCAGCCGTGAGGGGGGAGCGTCTCGGCGCCGATGCCATGGCGCTGGTGCAGCTTTTGGCCAGCATTCAGCAAAACATCACCGACCCCGACAATCCTCAGGCCCAGTACCTCATGCACTGCTGGGGGAGAATGTGCCGTGTGCTGGGCAAGGATTTCCTTCCCTACCTACCTGAGGTCGGGGGATGCGTTGGTGGTCATGCAGATGGGCATTGGGATAGGACTAGCCAAAGCAGCAGGGAATTCGTCAAGATGCCCAGAAGCTCCTCGTGGAGTCCAGTGGCTCAAGGATTTCCACGCCGGGCAATCCAGAATCCAGTCAAGACGGAGACTGATAGGCGGTAAACGCCTCCTTGGCCTTGGGCGTGGACCCCAATGTCAGGACGGCAACATTGATGGCCAAAGTCCACCGACACTTTCCTGGCGCTGAAGCTTGAACCGGAATTGTGGAAACAAAGTTTCTGCCCCTTGTTAGCATTGTGTTCGTGTTTGTGGACACCGAAAACCAGACTTACCCTTTCGGAGGTTGACTCCAAGTTGACCCAATCCCGCCCGTCCTTCTGTGACACTTGGCCTTGGGATGCCGAGACCACTAGAGCATGAGAATGAGCTGGGTAGAGGGCCCCGTAGACGCTCCTTTGATTGGAAAGGTCGAGTCCTTTGTTGATTCTCTCCTGCCTAATGACCTTTCTGGATGCCTGGGAAGTCTTGGTCTGGTGTTGGATTGAAGACATTTGTGGCTGTGGTTGCGCTTCCCCTTGTTGTCGGCAGGCAGAAGTAGCCCCAGTGGCCGAGTTTGTGTGTGGTCTTGGGGGCGTTCTGGCGGCGCGTAGGACTGGTCCTGGGTTCAGTCGAGATGCATCGGGTATTCATGGCAGTCATGCACTGAAAGGCCGCAACGTCGTCGCTTGTGGCTGTCCCTGCCGTCCTTGTCGGAAGTTTTCTGCCCTGATCTGCCTATGCGATTTCCCCTCCCGCTTGATGACATTCTTGGCTGACTGGAACATCTTCGGCTTGCGCTGGAGCGAGGAAGAGATGATCTTGCTCAGAGGCTGAGCTGCAGCGTAAAACGCTGCTGATGACATACCAACTGGCACGGTTGACTTGGAAATTGTCCTGCACTGACAAGGCAACGTTAGCGTCCTGCACACACGAAGGGATCAAGAGTAGACCTCGAGTCGACTTACCAGAATTCAGTGTCAAACGCATGTGCTCCAGTAGAAACACTGGCTCAATGTTGGACGGGGCCAACAATGCTGGGTTGACGAGACGAGAGTTGAGATGGGTTTCGCTGGTGGATACTCATACAAGCAAGAAAGCTAGGCAAAAACGAAAATGAAGGCAAAACAAGGTGGAAGAGTCTGTTGAGATGCCAAAAGATGCAAGATATGTGAACTGATGAGATGATGGAAAAGATATGTTGAGAGTGCTGGTCTGGCGAATGGTGAGAGGAGGTGAGAAAGCCGGGGGGGGGGGGGGGGGCTGGGGGATCTTATAGCAGTCCAGGGGTCCCAATCAGTCTGGGAGCCATCGGCAACTTGACGGCATCTTGATGAGGTGTTGGCTATCGCAGTAGGAGCGTCATGAGGAGTGTCCGGTAAAGGGCAAGGCACGATGGTTGTTGTTGAAAGGTCCATTCTATGCCGGCGGAAGGTGTGCGGCTCCCAAAGCGCTTGAGATGGGCAGGCAGCCCCTCCAACACAGAAGGCTCTCACGGCCAGCGATGTAAATGAAACAAAATAAAATCTGAGCTTGGCCGTTTTAGTTCATTTTGTATAAAAATCGATATTTTATTTTATTTAACAAGTCGTTTTAGTTTGTTTTAAATCTTTTATACTAGGTAATACATTTTTCCGGGCTCCGAAATATCTGAAATTACACACTTCTATTAACCGTATTAGCACTATTACACAATAAAAACGCAGAGTTAAATACATACAACAATAACAAACAACCAGAATACAATAATACGATCACTTTTCGTTACCCCCTTCGAAACGACCCTATAATTTTAAGTATAATAATCTATTAATAAACTCGTTATTTAATCTATATCGCTTTAACGATAGGATTAAACCTATAATATTAAATACCCTCTCGCACTCGTTAAATATAGAGGGGATCGAAAAGTAATTATATATTATTAAAATTAAGCGAAGGTATTTATTTTCGTTTTAAATTTACTATATAATAGGATTAGCAATTAATTAGGGCTCTTTTTTTAAGTAGAACGTAACTTCCTCATTAAAATATAATTATAATATTTAGGTCTTATAGTAATCTAATAATATTAATCTATATAAATCCTCGCATTATAATACCTACAGTATAGAACTTAATAATATAGTCGCAATTACGGTCGAATTAGTAATAATAGCCGTATTAATAACGGGAAGTTACAATATTAATATTTATAGTAATAGACGGTCTTAAATTTAATAATTATATAACTAAATTCGAATTTCGAAACATTTAATTTAATCTACTTCCTTCTATACCTAGGGTAAAAGATTATAGCGATCTAATACGACGACGATTTGCTTATAAGCTCTTTATATTTTTCGAATTTAACAATTATTTAATTAAAACCTTCCCGGATAAATAAGAATCTAATATTAATTAAATAGGGGAGGGGGGGAAGTTTAATATAGCGGGGAATAGTACTAGTACGAATTTAATTTTAATTACTAGTAATAGTATACTAAGTATTAAATTAATTATTAGCCATACGTCGAATACTAGATAGATTATTAGGAATTATTTAATTGCTAGGAGCTATTTAATTACTAGTAAGAAGAAAGGAGACCGCTAGTAAATAATTCTTATATCGTAGTAAATTAAATTATAGAATATTAAATAATTTTATATTAAATTTAATTAAATAATACGCGAAATTCTTAATATAGCGGGGTTATAACTAATTATTAATAGAAAATTCGTAGCGGGGAAGGTCGAAAATATTTTCCTCCTCCTCTTCTATATCTTTTTTATCGTTAATAGTAACTTCTTCCTCTTCCCTATTATTAATAGCTATAATTTTAACATCGTATACATCTTATTAATATTCGAAATCCTTTAATATTTAATAAAAGGTAGTATAAATTATAGGAAAGTACGGCTTACACTATTTAAAGATTTTAGTCGTTTTTTTAAAAAGTTTGAAAATACGAACGATATAAGTAAATATATTTTAATCTTCTTTCGTTAAAATATCTTCTCCTAGAATACGTTTATTAATATTAATTTAGCGGCAACTTTAATAACAATAAACGTCGACTACTTCCTTAAAATTGAACGCGCGCTAAATTATAAAGAAGATAAAATTCTATTTAATATTATTATCTACGGTTAGAATAGTCGAATAAATATTAAGTACGAAAAAGATATTATTATACGTATTCCTCTTAATTTCTATTAATTTATTCTTTATAAACTTAATAAATTTATCCTTACGTTAGGGAAAGCAACGAATAAATATAACGACATTTCGAAGCTTACTAATAAGACCCTACTTCCTTTACTCTTTTATAATCGCTTCCTCCTCCTCTTTAAACGATTTCAAAATTATAACTATCTTTCGAACGATAATACGAATTTCGCTTTTAAAAAAGGCTTTCGTAGTAAAGTTAATAATATAACTAAAATAATATAATTATAATCAATTATTAAATTCGTCGAACTAATAATTATTAATTGGGAAATTATTATTAGAATATAGTTTTTCTATTAAATAATTTATATAAATATCGTTAGAGTCAATATTATTACTTTAGAAATAGCCGATATAAGATTAGGTTTAAATTTAAGTATAATTAATCTCAATTAATCCCTAACGATCTAATATAGTATATATCCTTATACCAATATTTATACTGCTGTACCCCCCATTTATATACGACGTACCCAATAAGTAATTGTATAAAATCCGGTATTTATCTAAATAATAAATATAAAGCCCCAATAGAAAGGAACCGTTACTAAAGGTCTAAAGATTGGAAGAAATATACTTTTTATATAGGTTTACTAATATTATTTCTTTAATTTTTATAAATTAAAATAAATACCGGTGGTTAACCTAATTCTTAATTATTTAACTAAATTCAAGTAACAATTTAGTTACTAAATTTATATTAAAAAACGATAGGAGGTAGCGGAAATTCGGGTTAAAGATAATAATAAAAAGTATAATATAATTAACAATCTACGCGAATAACGAATTTCTAAAAGTATCCGTAAGCGGTTTTATAATAGAAATATAATTAAATTTATAAACTTCTATAATTTATTCGAATACATTATTAAAAGCTATTTTAAGTTATTTAATTAGCGGACTTTCTACTTTTATAGTAATTTAATAGGTATTTCTAAGGTGATCAATAGCGCCGCTAATAGAATTACTAATATAAATAGTATTATAATAATTATAGTACTATATTCAACTAACGGTTTTAATATAATTATTACTACTCTTATTAATACCTTATTCGACGAGCTAAATATTATTACTATCCTTCCTAATATAAGAGGTGCGAACTTTACAGCAATCGAACTAATTATTAATAATATATTTATATCCTTTATATTTAATACGGGGAAATTTACTAATTTAAAATAATAATTAATAAGAAGATACGAATTAATATAAGTATTAGTATATTATTATAGCAATTATTATTAATAGGTATTATATATTTAATTTAATAATATACGAACTAACTTTTTAATATAATTAAAAATTATATTAATAGGGTTTCGAAGAATATTAAAAATAGAGAAACTCTACTCGCACGTTGATAAAACTCTATTCGCACGTGGATCCACTTTTTCTTTTTCAACTATAACTTAGTTAGACCTTGGTGTATTAAGGTAAAAGTAGTATTAAATTACTCAATGATTTTTAACGGATTTTTCAAAGTAGGTACCATCCTTATAGGCTTGAGCGTTATCCAAATACTACTTTCTTAGACTTTTTAGCCTTTTAATTATCCTAATTATTTATATATAATAGCTTTTTTCTGCTAGGTTTTCTTAGCCTACTGGTTATATACGCTCTTCAAACGGGTAGTGTTAGGTAGAGAAAAAAAAAGAAAAAATGTTATATACTTTTTGCCTTCTCATTATACTCTTTAGTACTCCAAAAAAGATATTGAAATGACTTTTTCCTTCAACGTGCGAATAGAGTTTTATCAACGTGCGAGTAGAGTTGCTCTAAAAATATTAGTAGGAGGAAGGGGAGTAATAGGTATAATAGGGGAATTGATACCGCTATTATTAATACGAATAGTATTAATAGTATTAATATGAATAGTACTAGTAAGGGGAAGAGTAAGAGGAATAGAATTAATTATATTACTAGAGGCGAACTATTATAGAGTAAGGGAGATATAGGGGAAAGAAAGAAGGTAAAAATATTTTTATAAAATATAGAAGGGGAGAGTAACTCGTATAATATAGGGTAATTTATAAATTTATAATATTATAGGGGTAATTACTAGCGGGTTTTATACGAATTAATTAGTAGGATAGTTAATACGAAAAACCCCTTATAATATTACGAAAAACACCTTATAATATTAGAAAATATTACTAACAAGCCGTCGGGAATAGACTTTTTATACCCCGTTTGAATAGAAAAGACGAAGTCTCTATTATGCGATGGACCGGTTTGTACGGCTAGAATCTACCCCTTCTAATGTCGGGAACCTTAGGACCGCTTTTTTTGCGTATTTTGGCAAAACCGGGCCGATTGGTTTACTCATATCCGTACCTGATTTATTTTGCTTTGTTTTGTTTTGCCCTGTTTTATTTTATATCTTTTGACTCATTTACATCGCTGCTCACGGCCAAAGGGGCAGGTGAGGGCCGACTCCGAGGCAAGGCGGTGCCCAAGTACCTAGGTACCTGCTCGTACCCGTCGTGTTGCAACCAATCACATGCAATCACACTGACGAAAGAGGCAGTCCCACTTTAACTTGCACTTGCAAGCCCCACTTGGCGTTTCCCCTTCTGTGCTTCTCGTCTGCCCACATGCAGCCAGCTCCGGGCCCGTCCCTCCTTCTTCTTCCACTGCAGTCCACCAGATTGTGATTGAAACAACATCAGGAGTGGACGCAAGCCCGAGGATTGCGAAAGTCTTCTGTCCTCGCGCCTGCCATCACAGAGCCGCTACAGGCACGGATACCTACCATCGCGGCTTCTTCCTCTCGCCGTCGGCACCCACCCAATGGTTGACAGGCAGAACCTTTCTCGTTTGAACTTGCCCTTGAGATAGCGCCATTCTCTTTCCCTCTTTCCAAAAGCAACCTGTCTCCCCGCGATCGTCGAGTAGGCACAATCCACCTGGCTCAAGCTGTTGCAACAAAACGACTTCCTCCCGTCCCCCGCCAAGCAAGCAATCAGCTCATCTTCATCAGCATCATAATCCAGTAAGGTACCTCTTCCCAACGAGACAAGCTCCCCGGTTGAGGCAACCGTACCTCGAGTTCCGTCGTCAGCCCCACGTCACGAACATGTCAAAGATGGCTAAGCGCAGCCCGAGACGAACGGAGTTTCCCACGTCCACACTTGCCCTTGGTTGTCCTCGCAAGAACTCCTTCTTCCCAGAGGGCAGGGCCGGGACAAAGACAAGAGCATCCCAGCAGTCACAGCTTCTCGAGCAAGAGAATAGCAGCGGGGCTGTAGTCACCACGGTCAAACAGGCTGGGCCAAGGACATGAGAACGGAAGACAGGCACACACAAGATACCTAAGTAAGCAAATGGTTCCTTTCCGCTGTCGCTGCTACATTCAGAGCCACGGTGCAAGATATTCATCAACAGTTGCAGCTCCCCCCGGTCATCACCTCACACCGTGTACCCTGTCCCGTACATCAAGCGCACCTACCACAACGCGATGAGACCCTCCGAATACATGGCAGTTCAACCGATAACTCGCGACGGAGACCTTCCCTAGGTTTCATCGCCCGGAAAGCGAGCTCCGACAAGCAACACTGCCGCTCTGCCGGGCCAACAACTCTGCGCATACCGTAGGGACTCGGGAGATCCGGTTTTAGGTTCCAAGGAAATCAGGCAGAATCTGTAAGCACACTGCACGAATATGTGCTTTTTATGCCCGCAAAAAATAGTGGGGGAGACAGCTGGAGAGCCCGGAGCACTGTAAATTCGATTCTTCTAATGCTATGTCTTTTCCCCCTAATAAAGACAGCGAGCTGGAGGGTGGGGATATCCAGAATCACCGTCTTGCATACAATTTCTGGTGGGCATGAATGTTGCAGTATGCTTGCAGACTATGCCTGATTTCCTTGGAACCTAAAACCGGATCTCCCGAGTCCCTACGGTACAACACGAGCCTCCCGACACAGGGCATGCACACGATCGAAAGGTGGACACGCCAAGAAGAACCTCGTGGTCCCGTCCCGTCGAGTCAGGCAGGCTGGATCCGGCAAAGACAAGGACGCACAAAGCATTACTTCCATTCAGTTACCACTCTCGAGCCACTGTCGCTACATCACCGCCCAAAGATACACAGTCAACATGCCATCCGCCTTAAAGGTCACACAAAAACACAGACACCGTTGTCAAGGCAAACAAATAACATTCTTGACGAATCCGGAAGCAAAGTTTTGACCGCGTTTTCACTACGCCTAAACGACCCATGTGCCTTTGCCATCAAGGACCGGCCGACCGGGACGATTCCGTCTCTCGATAACATGAACCCACCCCCAAGCATCCATAAACCTAACAGCATCCCGGCTCCCCTCCCACTGCTCCCACACATCTTCTCTGTCTCCCAAACTCCTAAACACTTTCATCACCGCCTCATATGTCTCTCCATCGGGACCATAACTCAGAGAGTTTGGAGTGTCTCCGACAAAGACATCAAAATCGTCATCCAAAAACCTATCTATTGCCGTGGTCACACACATGTCCTTCTCCAAGTCCGTACGAGGCCGCCTCTCATAGTGGCTGTGAACGGACTCATGCCAATTCCCAGGCCAGAAGGACGGATCAGTCTCCGATTCGCTCCATTCGAAGAAGCTCCAGTCTAGAATCTTCGCTTTCTCGTTTGTCAAGATGCCCAAGAATTCCTCGTGGATCTCGGCACCAACAGGGAAAGGAGGCCCGCCAGTCTTACCAAACTTATGGAACGTGGCAAGCACGTCCTCATCCCATAAACGTGGATCGACGCTCATCTTGAACACCCCAAACTGTGCGCGGTGGTAGAAGTCGGGGATGGTTGTCTCGGGCCAGAGAAGGCAGTGGAGGGTGTCCTGATAAAGACGTCTGTGCGTATCATGAAGGACCCTCTCGGCGATCATATCGGGGTCTGAGGTTACAAGTGCCGCAGGATGGCTCGGGTCGCCGAAGTAGCTGGCATCTGGGCCCAGTTCGTAAGTGGGGGCTGGGTTCGGGAAGACAGGCCGTGATGATCTCCGGTACAGCCTGGAGGAGTGTTGTGACCGCCCGGGGAAGCGGATGGAGCGGTACGGGGGGTATCGAGTGGTGTTCGTGGTCGGCGAAGTGCTGGTTGTGGTGCCGCAAGAAATGGTCGTGAAGGCGGCATGGTGATTCCGGGTTCTTCGGTGGTCTTTGAATGCCGAGACCACTCGGCCGTGTGAGTGACCTGGGTAAATAACCAGGTAGACGGTGCTGGGGACGGAGGGATTTAGGAAGAGGGAGGCACGGTAGGGTTTGGACTCAGAGGCGGACGCCAAGGAAGACTCTGAGGAGGACATTGTGGCGGTCTTCCTTTTTTGATCGCTTTCGTGAGGGTGGGGAAAAAAAGAGGAAAATTGTGGCTGAATTGTTCCGAGCCGACTGAGCAGGAAAGTTGTCGGATTGTGTCAGTTGGTGGTTGAGGGTAAAAGGAAGGAAAATTTGAGGCGAGCGGGGTGCCCCGTTGATATATCTGAAATCTCAGCTTTCCAACAATATTTTTATTCGATGGAAACTCTGATGCAGTACGCTGTCGCCCGCGTTTGATCGTCGGAATATCATGCATACTTTCAAGGCTGCGGTGGAAGTCCGAGCTACATAACATGCACCCAACTACAAAACATGTACTCGACGGGCAACAAGGGACAGGACGCACTTGGGAGGCTTCAGGAGTTCAGGTCGGAGTTCAAGTTTCAACGACAGGACACCGCGCTACAACACTCTTGATGTTGGACATGTCCCAAGTCCCAACGCAAGGCTCAGACTGCATTCTTCGTCGGAAAGCCACGGTGTATAAGACTGGTCACCATGAACTTTGAGTTTTGGAATGTGGGAAAAGAAACAAAAATAAGAGGGAGGGAAAGAGGTGAAAGCGATCATTTCAAGCGGAACAACCACCAGTCCATTGCATTTACTTTTCACACAGCATACTAGGCACGCGCACCTCGTTCCTCCTAGATCGACCTCAACGACAGCGCCTTGCAAGTCGAGGATGCTCGGAGCATCGAATTTATTTCTCCGCAGCTATGCCAATGCAACACGACAGGAAGTTTGATGATTGGGCTAATGGACATTATGGTAGGTAGATCACGAATATTCCATGAGATTCAAAGAACGCGCAGATTTACCATGCAAGACCATATAAATCCGAGATATACATGTCAACGCCAAGGTCGAGATGATTTTGCCTAATGGTCACATCCGTGTGGCCACTCTTGAGCTGCATATACCGTCACAACCTCCGAGGACTACGTTTGGTGGAAAACCGGGCATCGAATATAAACTGCGTCCCGCAGGAGATTATTCTTGGGAGGAGACGTTGGTATAAAGTGTCGATGTCCCCCTCTCAAAAGTAAGGTATTTCCTCTTTCTTTTTTTGATTTTTCCCACACCCAATCTCATCATCAAAAGAACATCTTCAATCAACATTCTCCGCGAGCAACAATTACCACAACAGACCCAAGGATTTTGACAACTGTTTTTGTCCACGGAGACCTGTCACGGTTACAACCACATCTCTGATCTTAACGAACAAATTCTCCGAGCCAGATTAAAAGACGTCCACGAATATGTCAAACGCAATGTCGAAAGTCGAGGGAGTCGAGGGACAACCTCACTTAGAGGGCCCTGAGGACCAAGTCCAGATGTAAGTCTTGAATACCTTCCACATAAAGAATACACTTTTCTTAAGTTGCGGAGCCGCCTATCTCCAGTCAGATACTAACCAACATAAACAGGGCATTGGTCACGGCTGGCATCGCTGTCGACACTACCACCGGCATTACCAACGGACCAAGCGACTGCAGTGGCACCGGCGACACAGGAAGCATCACCGAAGAGCAGGCGGAGGCCTGGTACCGTAGTCACAACGTGCCAAACTTCTCCTCTCCTTCCACCTCAGCGGCGGCCACGGCTGGAACCACCAACACCAACTCGAGCTCCAGCCCAAATACCACAATTACTCCTGGCCAGCACAACCACCACCAGCAGCAGCAGCAGCAGCAGCAGCAGCAGAGTCAGGACCAAGCACCAGCCCCAGTCCAGGTCCCAGACCAGGGCCACCACCAACAGATCCCCTGCCCCCCCTCCGCCTCCACAGGCGCCCAGTTCCACCTCCTCCAGGCCACCTGGATCCACCACCTGGGCGACTTCGAAGTCACCCACCACGTATATCACTGGGCCATCCGTGTCTACAACGACAACTGGTGCCGGCATAACCACAACACATTCTGGTACCACCCGATGTCGGAACGTGACCGCCATGAGCGCGTAGCCCATTTGACCTCGGGCGAGCGAAAATGGTTCCGAGACGTAGAGTGGGCATTGTGGAGCTGGGTGCACGAGTACCACCCAAACATGGCGGCGTGGGTTCGGGAGTCTGGCAGGAGGATTTGCGGGGGGTCGGCGGAGGAGTTCGAGAGGCGGTGGGAGGAGAGCGGGATGTTCAGGTATGAGGAAGAGGCGATGGCGAGGATGAGTTCTGAGAGGATGGGGGAGAGGGTTGAGCGGGAGATGAGGGCGGAGAAGGCAAGGGCTAAGAGACAGTGGATGGAGGAGATGGTGCAGTGGATGGAGAGGTTGAGAAGGCAGCAGCGGGAAAAGATGGTGCAGTGGATCATGAGGGGGAGGGAGAGGAGGGAGAGGGAGACGGAGGAGAGGAATGATAGAATTGAGGGGTGGATGCGGGAGAGGCGTTCTGGAAACGCTTCAAGATATGGACTCCCCAGCAGCTCACTAGGGGAGCGAGGACAACGGTGAAGGAGAGGGAGGAGGTTAAGAGGAGATGGAGGGATGTGTGCGAGGAGATTCATCAACGGGGGCTGATACGTCTTGATACATCTATGTTGGGAGAATGGTCACATGCACTTGAATCGTTGAATGATATTTGAATGAAAAAATTATCATATCTACTTCCACGGACACAACAAAAAATCGATTCCTTGTGGTGATTGTGCACATGGAACTGAGCAGTCCCAGCAAGCAAGCCGAAAAAAAGAAAACTCACCGTGATGGGCCCTTAGTGTTGTGTGGGCTTGTTTGGCAGCGTATCTGCTAGTGCATTAGCGGCTCGGCTCGCTACTACGCACGAACCACCCGCCAGCGTGAAATCAACACCCCTTCGGGCCTTGGACACTCCTTCCTCCCGTGAGGACAGCAAACTCAGATGGATGCCAATGATACCTACGTCGGGGGCCTAGACCCGGACACCATTTAAAAAAGGATTGATTTTCGATGTTTGATCAAAAGAAAGAGAGATCTGGTGGGAATCCAAAATAGGGTATGTCTCCCGCTCCGACGCCCGGCCCCGGAGCTCCGCCGACTACGACCGATTCGCGCCCGTTCCGAATTCCACAAGTGGCGACATGTCGAGTTGGATGCAGATACCGGGTTTCTGGGACATATATGCACCATGTAAATGCATCAGTGGTTGTCCATAACTGCGGTCGAGGGGGCTTTTTCAGGATGCAATGCAAGGTGACCAAGCATTGATCGGAACAAGAACGTTTATTGCCCACCATACCTCACGTTCTTAGTATTTCAATGTAGAAACCCCCGGTGCTGATCACTTTCTTCTTCTTCTCCTCTCGACAAACGTTCTTCATCCAGACTTTTTTTCTGCCCAACTCCAGTCCGAAGAGAGAAAAAAAGACAACCGATTACATCCCAACACCAACCACAACAGCCCAAACTCCTCTCTCACACGAGCCACTATGAAGGACGAGTATACTACCCCAACCCCCGCCGGCCGCGCCATGCAGACGGCATACCTTACACGGACCCCTCCCGCCGGCCCCGACTGGGCTAGCAGCAACGAGCCCAGGCCCGGGTACGGGTTCGGCAACGGGACCTCGGTCTCACCCCCAGACAACTCAACCTACCGCCCACCCGTCACCCCCGTAGGCTGGGACCCCGCCTTCATCGAGCCAACTTCCAGCCGCCACACACGGCCTCGAGGATCAAAGCGTGGTGGGCTTCAATACACCGCGAGAGGCCTCCCAGTTGGATATTATGACAACCCCAACTGGGGGTTCATGAAAAAAGACGTCGAGAGCGGCTATTTTTCCCGAACGAGCGGTGTCCCGACCCCGTGTACCAGACCACCGCCTCCCCCGGGGTTCGACCCATACTCGGGCTACCCGTACTCGGCGAGATTCGAGCCGTACGTGGAGGGGAAGAAGCCGAATCCGTATAGTATGGTGGCTTATCTGCCGAGCCATATTGCTCCTTTTCAGCCTATGGAATCGCATGTCCATCCACCTTTCGTGCCACCTGCTGGGACCGCCGCCGAGGAGGACATGGAGCAAAACGAAGTGGGGGGTTATAATGAGAGGAACATGAATATGAAGGATGAGAGGGTTAAACATGACTTTGCTTGGAGCCGGGACCTACCTCTCAGGAGCATCCGACAAGTCATCAGAAGAGAAGACTTCGAAGGAGTGGTAAAATATCCGGACAGCAGATATAGAGGAGAGGAAGACGCCTGGCCTCGGCGCTAGTGCTTCTTCTACGGTGGAAGGGGGAGAAAGGGGTTTTGACTGCAGGACTGGATGTGGTGATCGAGAAACAAGGGCAGGAGAGCTATCCAGTCGGTCTACTTTTGTAAGCTATACTGGCAACAGCAGAAAGAAAAGGGTCAAACACCACGACCGAAACGGCTTCGGCCAGCCCAGCGGGCGCAACTCAGTGGCAGACCAGCGATTCCCCTTCAAATCCAAATGAAAGAAGCCAATCCGCGGAAAAGAAGATGTCCCAGATGAAATACAACGGCAGGGATGCAGTACAGCTTCGACCACAGAGGCTACTACTTCTGAAGGCATTAGCGTGTTATAAACTGAGTTTACAAATAATATCATCCGTGATTGGCATGTCATGAGATAGTTTCGTATATCGTATCTATAAGTGAAAATGTTCTCCCATCCCAGAGGGCATCTCTCCCTCCCGTCCAGGTCACCATGGCATCTTTCTTCTCTTTCCTCCATTATATGCCCAAGATGACGACCTGGAGGTAAGCACGTAAACCTACCTATATACCAGGTAAGGTAGCCTCAAGGTAGGTAAGTAAAGTACTAGCTTCTGCTCATGCCAACTGTCTGCGAATCCTCGCTGTGGTAACCGTGGGTGCGACCGCTTACTTGCACGTCGCCTATTCGGGCTCCAACAAGTTTTCCATTGCCCTCCAACAGCACAACGCGAAATGTAACGACTCCATCAAGCCGTACCCCGAAACCTGGGACTCCCTCGAAGCGGCCCGCTACTCGTTTAACGGCGGCAGTGACATATATATCCCCATATCCCACTTCAACATCAACCTCACCCGCACCATCGGCTTCAACCTGCGCGGCTTTTTCAGTCCATCCGAATCCACCACCATCAGTAAGGTACCATCGAAATCATCTCTTCCCTCCCTTCATCTTCCCCCTAGAGTTCCCCCCCCCCCAATTTCCATCCCCTCGAAACTCCCCTCGGGCCGCCTCGTCTTCGCCTGCATCCGTGTGTGGTTTGGTAATTCTGTGTGGCCATGTCGGACCTAGTTGAGCACGGCCAACGCGGGCAACGAGTCGCAGCCACCGATTCCCTCAACTTCATTGACGGAGTCGAAGCCGATTTCGTCCAGGACTTGCAACAGCAGGACAAGGAACTGCTGCAGGCCGCAGAGCGAAAGATGAGCAAGGCTACCTTATTCGGGACGCAACCGGCCGAATCGTTTTCAACTGCAACACCCACACCAAAGAGGCCGCAGACAACCATGTGCTGAGAATCTTCGGAAACAAGATCGTCGTCCAGATGAACCGCGAGACAGTCAACATGCTGCTGGCCTTCACCATGCCGTACCGGGAGCAAGCCAAGCGCTTCCACCGTCTCATCCGCCGGAGATCAGCTTGTTCTCATGATAGATAAACAAGTGATTGACTATTATGAGAGGAACGCGACAACAACCTCAATCGGTAGCCTTGACGTTGACGACTAAGACGCCGTCTAAACCGAAGGACTTGGAGCTGGGGAAGCGCTCAGCCGGGTCGTAGGGGCCGGTACGCTTGGTCAAGCCGGTGAAAAAGTTAACGACATACTGCAGGCAGACGCGCCGAAAGAAGACGTTCAAGTGCTCGTCGTTCATGATCGCGACTAGGTCGGCGATGAAGTCAGGCATGACCACCTCACTTACAGGGAGTCGGTGCCAAGGCTGACGATCTTGGAGGCACACCCCTCGACGACGTGACGACTGAGACATCTGGCTATATCTACCAACGCGGGAAAGCGCGGGTCTGACTCCAGTCCTCGGGTTCAATGTCGACATCCATATTGGATTGGTCGGTACCTTAGGATGGTTGTCCTTAGGGTTGTACTCTTCCCCCCGTGGAAGAAGAAGGCAGAATCGTCTGGCGCTCGAAGTCTTCGTCCTCGGGTTCAATGTCGACATCCATACTGGATTGGTCAGTAGGATGGTTGTCCTTAGGGTTGTACTCTTCCCCCCGCGAGGGAAGGCGGAATCGTCTGGCCGAAACGTAAAGTCGGGGATTCGCTACCCGTCAGGTACGTTCCATACGCGCCCGCCTACGCTGGGGTTCGTTGTCGGGCTCGTCCTCTTCGTCAATGCGCGCGAAGGCCGGCCGTTTGATCGGGGTGGTACCAACATGCTCCATGTACCGAGTCTTAATGGCTTGGATGCTTCCCTGCTTCAATTCTTCTCGATCCTCAGGGCGCGTGGAATACTTTTGGTTCGGATGGTGATAATAATGATGATGATGGCGATAATGGTTTGGTTTGGTGGTTCGGCCGCGCGGTGTCGGCCTGTCGTTGTGTTTCCCGGTTCTCGCGACGGCGTCTCGTCGTGTTGTTCTGGCGTGAATCTCGCGCGTCGTGGTCATGATAGTAAACAATTTGCCTTTCCAGGGTGTCCCCCTCAATCAACACAATGGCCCCCGTGGGTGGAGATCGCCAATGCAATACGTTTACTAGCAACGCGACAATGTTCTTTAGGGGTATAAACAAGGAGCTTAACTTCCCGCACCGCCCCTAATGTCTTCGCGCACCCTTTTTTGACTTGATGCACCGCACTTACTCCACCCGACAGCTGAATGACAGCTAACATGTAAAGCACCCCGTTTTGTATGGTAAAATCAATCCGTAAAATGTTTTGAACATTCAGCCACCGGCAAGCGATATTTTCTCGCACAGTCAAGGCCATATTTCAGCACAACACAACTTAGTTTCCATACCTCCATCGCCAGCGATAGCGACCGTGTCACCGTAATAGCGACTGCGACAGCGATCGTAACAGCGACAGCGACCGCGATAAGGCGATCGACTTAGTTACTCTACTCAAAACATTGAAAATATCGAAATTTTCATATAAAAACGATTGAAACTATGTCAGCTGTCAAGGCGGTGCGCCAAGTCAAAAAGGGTGCATCAAGTCAAAAGGGACGGTGCGGGAAGTCAAGCTCTAAACAAGGGTGTGCGCTTGGATGTCTAAGGTAGCTAACTAACGGTGATATATGGCCATGGCGAGGTCTTTGTTCTCGTGCTCCGGGTGCTCGGCGTAGCCGATTTTGTCTAGGTCGTGTGTTAGTGCCACTATCTCCTTGCGCCGGTCCTTATGCCCAAGTTGGACTTCCTTGGTGGACGCTTATGAGCGGGATGTCCGACGAGGGACACGTAACTGTCCTGTTCGGCAAATGTAAGGGGGTGTTCATTACCCAATTAACCATAGTGGGAAACTTGGTAGGAGGTATCTGTCATTCGTACAATATACATAACGCAGCCTCTTAGTAGCAATCGTTCTCAGCGAGCATCACTTTCATTCTTAGGGAAGGCGCGGGCCGGGGACGGTCGTGGCAAATACGGTAGTCTGGGCTCGGAGGCCATAAGCCGATTGATGGCTTCTCTTGGATGGCGGCCCTTGAGGAAGGCATGGGGTCGGTTGAGTGGGTTGCCGACGCTGGCATCCAACGTAGCTTCGACAAACTGGTGGACTCTTACAATGCTCAAAAGGAGCAGCGGAAGGCCGCCGCCGCCGCTACCGCCGCCGCTGCCGCCGCTGTTGCCGCTGAGAGTGGAGAGGAGACCGTTGCCGCCCCTAAGCGCCGCGTGCGCACTTATGGTGGTGCCGCCGCAAAAAGGCAGAAGAAGACTTCGGGCCCGTCGAGTGGGCTCGCGCAATAGGATGCTACCTAGTAGGTATCTACCCTTCGGTGTCCGTCCGTCGGATGGGATCCGCCCCCTACCGTCGCTCCTCGAAAACGTCCGCCCGCAAGAACCATACGACCCATACGCTATAACCGACGCGAACATAGTTGGAGGAAGGAGAAAGGATGTGGAGGTTGATGTTGATCAGGTTGTGGAGGATTTGCTGGATGATGAGATTATGAGGGATGTTTAGTGGGCACGAAGAGTGAGGAAGCAGGTATTGTTGTGAGGGTGGTCACGTAACCTCTGTACCGGCGCTATTCACTGGGCGCACGGCCCTGGCGGCCTCCCCTCGTACCCTACTTCCAGCCCTCCAAACTCGCCGCCTCTCTCTCCTCTTTTCTCTCTATAGCATTAATTATAATTATCTATTTTAGCCTATTCACAAATTATAAGCCCTCTCGCGTATTGCGTACGACCGTTAAAACGATCCCTTTAATACAATTAATCGTACGTACTATTTAAATTAATTAATTATAGAATCCCTCGCCAATAGGGGTTTACTTACTAAATCCCTAGCCAATAAGGATTTACCTACCGAATCCCTTACTAACTGGGATTCAATATCGACAAAAAATCGTATTATAATATAACTTCGCTACCCTCAATCTTTCTACTTTTTAAGCGTATCGCTTATTTACGCCAATTTATATAAAAATTTAAAGTAATAATATAATAGACTATTACTTAACCTCCTTCCTTACTACCGGTTAAATTAACCGACCTAATACTACCCAACCTTCAAAAACCTTTTATTTACTAATTATTCCTAATATAAATAAACTTTCTTCTTTTATCTACCTTATTAGCGAATTTAATTTTAATAATTAAGAATATTATTTCGAAGCCGAGTTCGATAATTTCGATATTTTTAATTATATTTTTAATAAAGTCGAGGAGCCCGATATTAAAAATAAAAAGGATTATAAGAAGTAGCGTATAACTAAAATTAAAATATATAAAATATTACTTTCTACCCTCCGTAACGAAAATATTATTATTACCTTTAAAATTAACAGTTAAGATAATAAAAACAAGATCCTAAATATCTCTTCAACTTTATTCTTTCTTATATTAACCGTATTACTAATAAAGTTCGTAACGAAATTTTCGCCGAATTTCTATTAATTAAACGCGCTTCTTTCGATTTAATATATACTTTCCTTTACCGTTATACTATTTTACGTAAGCGTATTATTACCGATATTAAATTTAATATCGATAACGATTTAAAGATTAATTTACTATATAATGCTATTAAAGTTTACTATCCCGTCGATATAAAAATATAATAATAGGCTATTAAAATTAAAATTATAATTATTAATTACTTTATATTTAAATTTAACGATATTAGTAATATTAAAAAACGTTTAAGTATTAATTTAACTATTTAAATTAAAACTATTAATAATAGTAATAAAAACTGCCCCCGTAATAAAAAAATCGTTTACGCCTCTTATAATAATAAAATTTAGCCTTCTTAAAAATACTTCCTTTATAGCTATTATATTAAAAAGTCGGCCGATACTTACTAAGTTTGTAACCTTAAACTAGTTTTAGATATTTAAAAATCTAAGAAGAAATTAATAGTTAAAAAGGCAAAAGTTAGTACTAATATTGCTCTAGTAGGTACTATAGCTACTAATACGGCTAACCCAACTAGCTCTAGCACTTTATTATTTTATAGGGGTACTTTCCTCTATAGTATTAATAAATAATCTTTTTAATAGAGCCTATCATTAATAAAAAGCTTAATTTTTATTACTTTTTATTAAGTAATTTATTTACTAAAGACTAATAAGCTCTAAGGTAAAATAATATACTAATTTAGAAAAATAATATTATTTATAATTCTAACTACGTATATAATATCTTTAATTATCTTAAATAATTTATAGAATTATAACCGCTTCCCTAATTAATTTCCCTTACCCTTAAGGACAATTTAGAAATATACTATTATTATATTAGTACTATCGAATTAATATTCCTAATAATTATAAAAATTAATATAAGAATAAAGATTAAAGACGTACTCTATTCGCTAACTATCTTAGTAAATTTAATATTAATTATGTTACGGGGCGAGAGGGCACCGTTATAGGTAGGGTACGATATATGTTGTTGTATGAGGAGAGAGGAAGGAAGTGTGCGCGGAGGTCTGGTTATATGGGCGAGAGCCCTATAGACTAGACCGTGCGCGGGTACGTGAGGCTATACGTGATGGTGATATGGCTAATATACGCGGGTAGAGCTCTGGGCTCTAGTTGGTATAATATATGTGTAATTAGTGTAATATAGCGTATTATAGGCCTAACCTTATAATATTGTCCTCCCTTAAAAGAAGTTCGAAGAATTGAAAAAATCTATATATACGTAAAATAATAGATTTAAAACCCTTTTCGTAACCTTTTATTTTCGTAAATATTTATTAACTTCCGAAATACCCTCCCGAACGCGAAGTATAAACCTTCCTCTATATTTTTTTACGTTTTATTTTTTATAGCAGCGGCCGTTTTTTGCCGTGCTAAGCGGTTGGAGTAGCGTTATAGTAGTTCGGGGGCTGTCGGCGCTAGCGTTAGGGTATTAGTGGCGAGGTATTTAAGAACTTTTTAGACTTTTGGGGGAATTAGTTTATTCGGGTATTCGTAATAGAATTATTAAAAATAGTGCTTATAGTCGATAACGTTATTAATAGGCTCCTAGGTGGGGTTATTAGTCTTTTATTTAATTTCGTACTTTTAATATTTATTATTACCTATTTATTAATAATCCGTAAAGCGTTCGAACGCTTATTCTTCGTACTTTTTTTAATTGTCGGTACATATTATAACCCGTCCTTCGTTAACTTGGATATTTATCGTAGTAGGTTGGTTTAAAAGGTTTTAGCCAGATTATAATTATATTATAGAAATATAGAAAATTAGTGAGTATTTTATATTAGACGGGAGGGCGAAGTATATTATATGTGATTTAGCGCGGACAATTTTAAAGGGGCCTTTTTAACGGGGGTAGAATTTTACGTACGGACATCCGTTAATAAAATTAATAATATTAAATAAAATTATATTATTAATATAATATTTAATAGAGTTGATTTATTTTTTATTAGCGTTATTTTCGTATTATTCTTACGTACGCCGAGATTGTTAGATAGTAAAATCCTAAATTTATTAGAAGCGGTCTATTAATTTATTAACTTTATAGGTTAGGGAAAGGTTTAGTAGTGGCGGGGTATGAAGCTTTATATTTATACGAAGGTAATAGTTATAATTAGTGAAGAAGGGGGAAATATTTATTAATAATAAAATTATATTATTACCGGCGAATTTTATAAATAGTAATTATTTTACTTAATCCGTTTATATTTAATTAATATAGATTTTAAAAAATTATTTTATTTTTACATTAATACGTTCGGTTTAGGCGTTCATTCAAGGGTAGAAAGCAGAGGTGAATTTATAAATTATAAATAGCCGTTTATAGAAAGTAGATTAGAAATATAAAACGAATTAGGTATTTTTATTAGAGAATACGTTATTTAAAAAGTTATAAATTAAATAAATATAATTAATAAATTAGCCAGCTAGTTCTTCTATTTTTAAGGTTATTATTAGGATATAGTATTATATTTTAATAAATTGGTTAATAATAATAGTAATATACTTAAAGGTTTGGTTTAAATGGGTATTCGGCGGTAGTAGCGTAATGTAATCGATTGAAATATTGGTCTATAGTACGAAAGCGATTATAATTAGTTTAAAATAATTAGTTGAACCTTTCTTTAAAGATTTAATCTTTATATAAAGTAAGTAACCTTTATAGAAAAAGCGTATATTATTATATATCCCTTCTTAATAGAAATCCTACTATAAAAGTTTATAAATAGTATTACAATTTGGATAACCGGCGTTTAGCGAATTGTACTATCGGTTAATGAGTTATAGTTGGAGATTTTTGTTATAGGAGTTAATAATAATGTGATTGCGCTATTTAGTAATATTGTTAACAATATAATATTCTAAGAAGGCTATGTAAAAAAAATTTTTAATATTAGTTAGTTATTAACGGATTCCGCTAATAAGGGATAATATTAATTTTTATAGGAAGATGGAGGTTTTATAGTTAGTGTAGATGAGATTATTGGTTGATAGAGTATTTGGGTCGTTTGGGCCTAGTAAGTAAAGTAAGAATTTTGCTGCTGGATTATTAGATTCGAAGTACCCTTCTTTAAATTAAGATAGGTTTAATAGGGCTTGCTTACGAGCGGTGAGGCGATTATCCTTTTTATTATTGGGTCGGTCGTTGGGCTTGTAGTTTAGGGTATTTGGGCGAAGGTTTTTCGAATTTAGGGTATATTTAATTAGGAAGTTGAACCGAGATAAAAATTGAGATTATTATATATAACGTTGAATTAATTACTTATTGGTTGTAAATATTTGGAGATTTTTGTGATTTGTAAGGATATTGAATAGTTATTGAGCTTTTTTTAGTTCTAATTTCTATTCTTCTAATACTTTAATAATTATAAGTAATTCTTTGTTATATATATTATAGTTGTATTTTTAGAAGTTGTATTTAGCCGAAAAGTAGGTTATAGGGTAGAGGATATTGTTATTTCCGTATTGGGAAAGGGTGCCGCTTGCGGTTTAATTGGAGGTATTTGTTTTAATTACAGTCTTTTTGGATTAGTTATAGATTTTTAAAACGGGGCTTTTTGAAAACGTTTTTTTAAGAGTTTTAAAAGCGGTTTAGTAGCGGTTGTTTTAAGATTAATTAGTATTTTTCTTTGTGAATTTGTAAAGTGGGGTGGTTATTGTAGAAAATTCTTTTATAAATTGCCGGTAGAAATTTGTAAAATTTAAGAAGGATTATAGAGATTTTTTTGATTTTAGTGTTTGCTAGTTTGCGATAGCCTTAATTTTCTTTAGGTTTATTTTAATATTTTTAGGCGTAATAATTAAGCTTAAGTATTTTATTCTTATTATATAGAATTTGTATTTATTAATATTAATATTAAGGCTTGTTTTTATTAGTTTATTGAAGACGTTGTTAATGTGTTACTTGTAGTTTTTAATATTGTCCGAATAAATGAGGATATTATCGAAGTATATAGTTACGTAAACGTTGAAAATATTATATAGGATATTATTAATATAATTTTAAAATGTATTTAATACGTTTTATAAGTTAAAAGGAATAATTAAAGATTTAAATAAGTTAAATCGGGTTATAAAGGTAGTAAGTTACTTGTGCCTTTATTTAATACGGATACGGTTGAAAATAGCGATTATATTGAGCTTCGTAAAGATTTTAGTGTGGTAAATTGTATTAAAGGTTTTTTTAATAAGTGGGAGGGGGTAATGGGATTTAAGGGTTATATTGTTAACGCTGTAATAATTAATGTAGATGCGGATTCCGCTTCCTAGTTTCTTAATAAAGAGTAGCGGTATTAAGGCTTCTAATTGCGAAGGTTTAATAAATTTCTTTTAGAATATATTATTAACCTATTTTTTAATAACGTTAAATTTATTAGGGTTGAACGTATATTTGCAAGAAGCGGGAGGGGTTATTCCCGGGTAAAGTTCGATCTTTAGATCGTATATTCTGTAGGGAGGAAAAATATCCGTTCCTTCTTATAAGAAGGTTTGTATATAATGCTAGTATTATTGCGGGAATTTAGTTTGAATTTTTACGACCGTTTTAGGTAATTTATTAGCTTTTTCGTAGAATTAGATTGTATCCTTAGTTGTAATTTTGTTAATAGCGATATTATTTATTATAAAATATTCATTAATTGTATCTTCGTAGCGGGGAAAATTATTATTGGTATTATTAATTGTAATAGAGTTAGAAACTTTTACAGCCTATAAAGCGGCTTCGTTTCCGTTTTCGGTTAGGGTATTAATTCAATAATAATATTTATTATTAAAAAAATATTTAAATCGTTAACTTTTATTTAATAATACTTTTACTATTATATTTAGCGTAAAATTATTATTTATATTTTAAAGGTTTAAGATTCGCCCTTTTTTTTTTAGTTTTTCGTTTTCTTCGGTTAACCTACGGATATTTTCGTTTAAATTAGCCCGAATTGTACGGATAATTTAGAATTTATAAGTTTCTACTAATTAATTAAAAGTAGTAGTAGGGAGTTTTTTAATATTATTGGAATTAATAGGATTAATTAGGATATTGTAGAGTTATACCGGGATTCGGTTGTTTATTGTCGAGGTTTTTACGCCGCTGGTTTAACGGTAGGGTACTAGGATTAGCCGAAGTATTAGAAGGGGCGTTAGTAGTAGGGTAGATAGTATAATTGCGTTACCGCCTTTTACTTTCTTAAGCGGAATAATACTTTAGCGGTTGGTAATTTAGTATTTAAAACGGTAGAATTATTAATGAACAGTACGCCTAATTATAGTAGAAATAGATAATTGTTTAACAGCTATTGTTTTTTTACGCTAATTAGGTTCGCCGTTGTCGTTTGCGTCTTCTACCGTCGGGCTTTAGTATAATAATAGTTAAGCTAATAATTATAGAGTAATAAAATAGCGGTTCGAGAGTAGAGTAGTATAATTCGAATTTTTAAATAGTAAGTAGCCCTATCGTTTATAAACGGAATTAAAATGAAGAAAATTACTAAATTAATTAATGTTTAGCACGTAATAAACGAATTATAAGTAATTTAAAATAATAGGATTATTTTCGGCTAGATTGTAGATTAGTAGATTAATAATTTCGTAGTAAATTCTTGCCTATATTGTAAATTTGGAAAAGTAAGTAATATTACCCTTAATTTAGCCGTCGGCGAAATATAATAGTTTAAGGATAATAAGCGGGAGGAAAGGAAGGCGATTATGGTAGATAAAACGTCGGTTAATAAAATTAAGGGTAGTATAGCCGCTATTAACGAAAGTAGTATAATATAGTTTATACGGTTTATAAAATAAATAGATAGAAAAAATTAATGAATTTAAGTATTTATAACGGCTATTTATTAAAGATTTATTTATTTTAATAATATTTAGCTATATAAGGACGGTTCCGTTATTTCCTCTATATCCGTTGGATTTGTACTTTTAAGTGCGATTTAATTAGGAGGCTATATATTTCCCTAGCCCGAAATCGAATTATTTTCGTTATTTATAACCGGGCTAATAAAATTAGGTTGGTAAGCGGGAATAGGGTTGTAATAGCCGGGAATTAGAGTGCTAGAGGCTAGAACTCCTATATTTATACTGGGGTTTATAATGTTAATATAGTATCCGCTATTATAATTGGGGCGTTATTATTTGTAATTATGCTAGCTTTAGGCGGGCTATTATTAGTTATTACTATTATTACCGCTACTATTATTATTGCCGCTATTATTATTATAGTTGCCGTTACTTCTATTATTGGGGGTACTATTATTATTATTATTATTGTAATTATTGCTACCGTTGCCAGTATTATTAGTATTACCGCTACGACTTCTATTATTGCGGTTATTACGGGTTTTAATTTCCTTTTTGAAATTGATACGGGAGTAGTAATTTTTTGAATAATAGCTGGACTTACTATAGTAAGTATAAGCGCCTATTTTTATACGATATTTAAAGACGTTAACTTTAATTATACGAGATATTTGGATATTTATTTCGGTTATAGAATTGAAGTTTATAGTATTGCCGCTTTAATTAACGGTAGCTTCGATCGCGGAATTATTAGAATTATTTGCGGAAGCGGAGGTAGTACTTATAGTATTGGCTTTGTAGAAGGGGTTAACTTGCTTTTTACGCTAGTCCTTATTTTTTAGAGTTTTAATAAGGTCGTAAGAGGTTTTAAACTATTCGTTAAATTTATTATTAGTAGGTTAGGGGCGCTAATAGGTAAAGGCGAGGTAAATACGGTCGTTGATCTTTTAGTGGAAGTAATAGATTTTTATATTATTATTAAATTTATATTTATCGATGAGCGTAATAAATTTTTTTTCGAAGTTGGATTATTTTATACCCTTGGATATTTTAAAGTTTTCAAAGGCGTAGCGGGATTTGACGACAATGTTAATATTATTATATTTTTTATTTAGTTTGTTAAAGAGTTTGAAGGTAGTACTTTATTTATAGGGTTTATTGAGGATGGCCTTATTTAATTCGGTTTAGATAATTTTGAGTGGGATTCTTTTAATGGAGCGGGCAATAAGAGAAAATTTGGGGCGTTCGTTAATAAAGATTTTCGGCTTATTTATTTAAATTGGTTTTATATATATATACTAAGTACAATATTTAGCGGTACGTTCGATCGATGATCCCTTACTATTAAAAGCGGAGGTAATAGTAATATACGATATTAATTTATAGCCGTTATTATTTTTATTAGTATTTATAGTTTTGTTATTATTAAATACGTTGGGGGGAAGCGGAGGGTAGAAATTAGGGCTAGGGGACGGCAGTAGGGGGGGAGCCGGGCTAATATTCGGGAATTGGGTACGAAAGTTGAAGAGGACTTTTTAGTAACGGTCTTTTTAAATTTGGAAAGCGGCTGCGGATAAAGTGCGGAAATTGTTAAATTCCTTTTTAATAGTAGTAATTTAGTTATAGAGCAATTGGATTTGTTCTTTATAATCCTTAGCGTTAGTTTAAACGGTGAATAAATATTGGGTACGGATAGTTACAATATTATTTTCTTTACGGGCGATTTTATAGTTAAGATTTTTAATATAGGTTTAGAGGCGGACGACCTCCTCTTTAGCTGTAATAAAGTCTTCTTCGAAATTGCGGGCGTCGGCTTTAATTATAATAATATCGTTACGGAATAAATAGTAGAAAGCGGAGAAAAAGGTTTAAAAAGCGGGAAGGTTAGTAAGAGTATAAATTTGGGAAATTGGAATTAAAATTTTAACCGCCTAGTAATAGAGGCCTTCGAACGTTTGAACGAGAATTATTAAATCGTTTTGGTAATTTGAACTAGTAGTTGCGGCGATAGTATTAATAATTGTAATAGTAATAAAGTTATCGGTTACGGGTTAGGTTCGAAGAGCGATGGAGTTGGATATTAATTGTTGGATTAAATGTATTTTAATAAATATAAAGGTAGAAAGAGAGTGCGAACGATTTTATATCGATATTTGGTTTAGTATTTTATTTAGTTTAACGATTGGGATTGCAACGGGAGTTGGGAACGCGTAGGGTTGAGTTTTGATTGATTAATTGCTGCGATTGAGATGATGCGAGCAATCTTCTTCTTATAATAGTGAGCGCGCGTAGTATAATAGTTAGATATAATAAATTATTATAGGGCGAGAGGGTACTATTATGGGTAGGGTACGATATATATTATTGTATGAGGAGAGAGGAAGGAAGTGTGCGCGGAGGTCTGGTTATATAGGCAAAAGCCCTATAGATTAGACCGTGCGCGGGCACGTAAGGTTATACGTAACGGTGATATGGCTAATGTGCGCGGGCAGAGTTCTGGGCTCTGGTCGGCATAGTATATGTGTAGTTAGTGCAGCACAGCGCATTATAGGCCTAACCCTGTAATAAATTAATAGGCTACTTAATAACAGTATAGAATAGTATATACAATCTAATAGAATTAAATTGAGTACGAAGGTCGAAGTCTAATACTTATTAAACAATAGCCTAGTTTATATCCTAATATATTAACTCTAAAACTTTATTTAAAAGAATGAATAAATAAAATATATATTATTTAATTCTATTAATTATTTAATAGCGATTAAACGTCGTTATTACTTTATTAGTAAGTACTAGCCTCTAGCCGTGCTTCTACGTTCTTTATCAGGGGCCGCTTATCTTGCTAGACTTCCGTTAGCTTCCTAAATATTTTGTAGAAGAATTCGTCTATCTTCTTTAAGTCTTCTTTAGATAGGGGTTTGAGTTCCCGGCTTACCAATTCGATTGTGGTTTCTTGTACTTTACGGCCGGCCGCGATGTCCGCTACGGCGGTATTAATTTACTCCTTTAAGTCGGCAATACGTCTAGAGCGTCTTAGGGGCGGGGCCGGAGGTGCCGTATAATATATTTAGGGTGCGGGCGACCCCGTATAGTATATTTAGGGTATTAGGGCCCTTCGCTTTAAGGTTGGGGTCCGCTCTTGAAGTATAGCCTTAATTTTTAGCTAGTTTTAAATTGTTAGTAGGATAGGGGTATTTAAGTAATTACAGTAAAATATAATAACGGAATCCCTTATTCCTTTAACGTTATTAAGGGGTTCGTTGGTAGGATTATAATATTTCTACTTTATAGTATAGAACTAGTAACGGTTGCTTCCTCGTTGGAAATAGTTTAAGAGTTTATTAAACTCCTATTCCGCTACCTCCTCGTAATTATTTATTTTAACTATAATTTTGCCTTTATTAATTCGTATATCGCCTTATAAATCGGTTTAACTAGGGAGGCTTTTACAATAAGGTTTTACTATAAAGATATAGAATATTGGCGAATACTTTATATTAGCGGGTAAAATTAATTTAATATTGTAAAATTGCGCCTAATCTACTTTAAAAGGGCCTTTCTATTATAGGGATAGTTTATTATATAGCCTACCGTTATTAAAATTAATCGTATTAAGTAAAACAAAATCCCTAGCGCGGTATTTTAATATATTAAATTGATTCTCGTTAGTATTAACCTTATATTAATCTTGCGCCTTCTTTATAGAAGTACGTATATAATCCTAAATAGCTTCAAAACGAACGAATAATTCGCTAGCCTTTATATACTCCTTCTACTATACTAGCGAAAAACCTTCTAATAATACGATTACTACGGGTTCGATACCTATACGGGAATAGAAACTATAGATAATAAAAAAGGGGGTTACGCCCGTAATTAATAATATTATATTATTTTTTACGAATTCCGTTAATAGTAACTATTATACCCAGTCCGTTTATACCTAATTAACGAAAATACGTAAATATTATTCTATTTCTATATTAATATATTCCGTTTAGGCGTTAATTTATAGGTAGAAAGCGGAGCTTAATAGTTTTTTAATGGTTAAACGTTTATAAATTATAAATTAGAATAAAGATATAAATTAGGTACTACGGTCGGAAACGACAGTATTAAGTAAATTATAAAGGGTATAAATACGGTTAATAAAACGGTCCGCTAATTCTTCCACTTCTATAATAACGGTCGGGATATAATAACGTATTTTTATTAAACAGTTTATAATAATAGCGATATACTTAAATTTCTGGTTTAAATAAAGGCTTTCCGGTAAAAGGGAAATATAATCGATTAATATATTAGTTTAAAGTACGTAAACTATTAGTATAAATTTAAAATAATTTACTTTAATTCGTTGTAATACCTTCGTCTTAAAATATATTAAATAACCTTTATAATAGGCCTTAACGGCTTCCGCTATACTTAATTAATATTAATATTCGTTTATTTACGCCTATATTTTATCCCTTTTTAGATAGCTAGCTGTTAGTAATAAATAAGCGTAGTAGATTAATAGTAAATAGGTAGCGGTATTATTAAGGTCGATGAATACCCTCCCTCTATAATAAGCCTTACTTCCCGCTATAGAATATTTAGCGAAAGCGACTTTAAACTTCTTTTTAATATAAGGGCGCTATTTAATACAATTTAGGTCCCTTAAATAATTAACGGCTTTTTATATTAAGGTTGACTAATTATAATTTTCGTTAATAATATTATCGATTAATTTATCCGGCTCTTCTAAAGTATTTAGCAATAGTAAGAATATTTCTTCGTTAAAATTAAGGTCGCCGGTAGCTATAGTTAATAAAGTGAGGTAACCCTCCTTAAAGCGGGCGGGGTTAATAAACTTACGGTTTCTTACCTTTAAGCGATGATTATTCATATTTAGAAGTATATCCTCTAGCTTCCTATTTAGTATATTGGGGCGAAGATTTCGTAACTTTAGTATATAGAGGATTAAGAAATTAAATCGTAATAGGAATTATAACCACTATATATAGCGGGGTATAAGCTATTTATTTATTATAAAGGTCTTTAAATTCTTATAATCCGTAATAATATTAAAAAGTTATTGGGCGCTTTCTAATTCTAGGCGCTATTCTTCTAAGGCTTTAATAATAGCGAAGAACTTTTTATTGTAAATATTATAATTATATTCCGTTATTAAATACTGTATTAAAAAGTATATAATTGGGTAGAGTTCGCTATTAATCCTATATTAGGAAAGAGTATTTCTAGAAGCCTAGTTCGAAGTATTAGTTTCTACGACCGTTTTTCTAAACTACTTATAGATTTATAAAGTTAGTCCGCTAGTAAACGCGGCCTTTAAGGTATTAAAAGCGGATTATTATATTATAATTTATATTTATTCCGCGTTTTTTTTCGTAAAGTCGTATAATAGTACTACTATTATCGAAAAACTTTTAATAAAACGACGATAAAAGTTAACAAACCTTAGAAAACTCTATAAGAATTTCTTTAACGTAGGGGGTTACTAGTTTATAATAGCTTTAACCTTCGTTAAATCTATTTTAATACTACTTAATATAATAATTAATTTAAAATACTTGGTTTTTTTAATATAAAATTCGTATTTGTCGATATTAACCTATAGGCTAGCCTTTTCTAAGCGGGTAAAAATATTGTCTACATACTTTTAATATTCTTCTTCGTTATCCGAAAAGATAAGGATATTATTTAAGTAAGCAATTATATAAATATTTAAGATATTATACAAAATATCGTTAATATAATTTTAAAATATACTAAGTATTCTCTATAGGCCGAATAGATAAATAAATAATTTAAATAGGTTAAAGCGGATAATAAATATTATTAACTATTTATATCCTTCCGCGACGCGAATACAATTAAAAGCGGCAATAATATTTAATTTAGTAAAGATTTTTATTTTATAAATAGTATTAAGGGTTTCCTTAATTAAGGAAAACGGGTAGCGGCTTTTAAAAGTAACGTTATTAATCCCCTTATAATTTATATAAATTTTAATACTTCCGCTTAGCTTTTATACTAATAAAATTTAAGAAGCGGCCTCTAATTACGAAGGACGGATAAACCCGTTATAGAAATTCTCGTCGATCTACTTCTTAATTATATTTAATTCGTCGGAGTTAAACGCCCTTAATCTTATATAAAGCGCTTATTCTCCTAGGCGGAATTCGATTTTAAAATTATAAAAATAGTAGGGGGGTAAAATTATAGCGTTACAAAGTTTAAAAACGTTAAAATAATTCTAATATTATTTAGGAAACTTCTCTTTAATTTAAATATTAATTCTAAGTAGTTTGTCGGCCTTCTTGTAAAATTTGGCTACGTCTTCCTCTATAATATTAGCGGCGAATTTAATAGCCTTACAACGTTCGAAATCTTTGTCTATATTACTATTAAAGTAAACGTATTTAACGATCTTTACTATTCGAATAGCAACTTTAAATCCTTTACTAGTATAAGTATTAATCTATAAATAGTAACGCTTATTTAGTAATTTCTTATATTTAGCGCCGTTACCGTCCTAAATTTCTTATTCTATTTTTAGGGTAAGGTTCACTAAATTATTAGGTATATTATAATTATAATTATATTTATTGTATTCAATTCCTATCTTTACCCCTTTATTAATAATGCCTTTATTATTTTTATATTTTTTAAGCTTTAGGGCGCCCCCCTCTACCTCTTTGGCCTAAGCCTCCTCCTCCGCCTTAGCCTCCTCTAAAATCTTATAGAATTCCGTATACGAAATATAGAATATTTATAGATAATTCCTTTCGTATAGTTAATTAAAATTAGCGGCCGTTATATCTTTAATATCCGCAAAATTAATTAATTTATTCGAAAAATACATTTTATATATTATAATACGGTAGTAGGGGTCGAATCTTCGTTAGCCGGCTACAATATAATAAATAGTAGGCTTAGTCCGCTTAAGAACTTCGGTAACAATATCCGCAACTAGGGCGGAATTTAAAGTAGTATTATCTTTAATAATAGCGGGAGCGGGGTCCGCAATTAGGGTATTAAAGCTAACTATTTTAATTATACTTTATACAATCTCGTAATAATATATATAAATATATTTCCAAACTTTAAATATATACTATAAAAAAGGCGAAAGGTTAGCGGGAAGGTAGCGGTCTATATAGTAATTAGTAAAAGTAACAGTACTATTTAACTATAATATTATAGGGTTATAAAATTTGAACTACAATATACCTAAGATAATAGGATAATCGTCAGCTAAATTATAAACTAGTATAGCAATTATTTCTATATAGTAACCGATTTATAATTGGATTTTATAATAATAAGTAATAAAGTCCTTAAATATACTATTTATTAAATATAAAGCCTTTAATTTAAAGAATTTTAAAAGCGGGATAGTATAGCGAATGGCGAATCCGCAATTAATAAAAGCGAAAGCGGAATATTCGCTATTAATTAGAATAATATACTTACTTCGTTAATTATATAGTCTATAAATAATTTAAATAGAGAAGAAGATAAAATTATTATTATAGCTATTTAAATTTGAATTCTTAAATTAAATTATTTTTAAATTTATTAAATTATTTACCTCTTCCTTTATTATTACTATAGATAATAGCTTTTCTAAACAATTTAATAGAGAAGTAGCGTATTTCCTACACTATATTCTATAAATTGGGTAAAAGTTAGAACGGGGGGTATAGCGGGAGCCGCGGGTTTACCGGTAGCAATAGTATTAACGCGAATACCGTTATTACCGTTATTACTATAGCCAATCTAACCTATAGCGGGTCTACTACAGTTATTATTATTATTACCGCTTCTACTACGACGGTTATAGCGGTCGCGTTCCTTCTACTCCTTAGGGATACCGGTATTAATATTATTATAATATTTATAAGCGTAATAATTAAGGTTAGTACAGCGTTTATAAAAATTATTCTATATATAGTAATTAAAGACCACCTTATTAATTATACGAAATAATTAAACGTTAAAGGCATTTATAGCGTCGAAATCTATAACGGTACTACTTTAATTAACAATACGTTCGGGAGCGGCGGTATTATTATTAATTCCTCTATTACTAATTTTATAATAGATATTAATTTTATTACGCTAATTACGCTCCTCCAAATTAGTAGCGAATTTCCGATAAAGGGTAAATTAACTCTTAAAATCGTTATAGGTTAGGGTATTTTACTAGTAAGTAATAATATTGCAAATTTTATTTGTAACCTTTATTTTTAAATAATAAATGTTTATAGTATTATCGAAATTATATTTATTAATAATAATAATAAATTTATCTTCGAAATCGAATTATTTTATACTTTTAATTATTTTGAATAACTCGGAATCGCAACGTACTTCGAAGGTAAAGTCTATACAATTATATTTAGTACCGAAATAAGTAAGGAAGGCCTCCGTACTTTCTTATTTCTATTTAATCGGGTCTTCTTCTTTAATAATAAATATTATATAGGGCGATAAAATTTTAAAGGTATTACTTCTAAAGTACGAAAAAATTTATATAAATTTATAACGCTTATTTTAATTGAATTACTAAATATTTTAGAACTAATATAATTAGATTTTATTATGTTAATCCTAAAAAACTTCGGTATATTTAACGGTAAAAGTATCTTTACTGGTATAAATAGCAGGGTCTTTATTCGTACAGATTTTTGGGGTAACTATACTAGTTTTGTTGTTAAAATTAAAGGCGGGGATAAAAGCGGGCAAAATAGTTTTATCGCAAACAATTTTCTTAAAGGCCCTAATCTAAATTTCGGCAATCTTTTTAAATTTAATATTAACTTCGCTAAAAATAGTAAAATCGTACTTTAATTAGAGAACTTCTTACTAAAAGGTAGTAATAATATTATTTTAAATTACGATTTGCTAGTAGGTAATTTTTAGGGAATTTTGAACAACGCTAGCGAATATATTAGCTTAAACGAAGTCCGTATAAATTAACTATACGAAAGTAATAATAATATAAAGGAAAGTAATATATTAGGCGAATTTAAAAGCAGTATTAAACATCTCTTCTACAATTAAATTACTTAAGCGTTAGGAAGTAGCGCCGTTGAGGGATTTAGTAATATTTTCAAAAAGCTATTCGTATTTAAAATTAACGATAGCATTAATCGCGGAAATAGCGACGTCGAAATTAATAACGGGGGCCGATATTTATAATAATTAATTTAATTAACGTATTTACTACCTTATAATATAAACGGAATTTATTAGCTACCTTATAGTTAGTCGCGATACGACGGAAAAGAAGTATAATTACGATACGATAAAAGAGAGGTATAGTCGCCGTGCGACTGATTTTGATCGCGGTACGACGAAATTGCGGGCTCGTTAGAAATACTTACAACGGCGGCGATAAATTTATTTTAGGGTATACGTACATAGCGTAATAGAAAGGTACAACTAACTATTACGGGGCAATACTATTAGGGGTGAAGTAAGATAAACGTAATTGTACGAGGAAGGAAAGAAGGAGAGGAGGGAGGAGTGCGGTTTGGATATAGGATAGGCTGTGTAGTCTCTCATAACAACGACGCTCTCCAAATTGTCAGCCCCCATTTTTTCCTCTGCGGATCCGCCCCGCTTTTCGGCCGCCACAGCAGAGCATATGGCGCGTAGCTTGGAACCTGCGGGTCCAAATAGTGTAACATTGTAATTAGTAGGGGTAGGGTTCATTTGGTCCCGTAAGGAATTCTAAGACTGCGATGGTCCGAGCGGAGGTGGCTAAGTGAATAAGACTAAGGCTGTGCCGTGCCTAGATCTAGACCGAGGCTCACTGGTGCGTGCGTGCAATCCTATTAGCTAATGGCCAATAGGTTCGATTGGCTATGCCTAGTCGTATACGCAGTACCTAGTGGTGCCATCACAGGTAATCCTGTGATAATACCCTTAGTAATAACCTTATTTCAATTAGAAAATAAGCCGATTAATATTATCGAAAGCAATATTTAAAACCTTATAATTACCGAAAATAATGATAAATTTTTTAACCTTAATAATTTTAATAAAGAGGGACCAATTCTCCCTAGCATATTTAATAATAAAACTAATAATAAGGAAATAGTAATAGTTCTATTAAATCTAATACCTGTATCGTATTAATAAATTTATAACTATATACCGACTCCTCCTTTATAAGAAGATTTAACTACTATAAAGAAGGTTTTAAACCCCCCGCCTACTGTAATAAAGATAATCCTAGTACAAATAGCAGTATTAATCCGACTACGTAGAGAAATAACCAAACTAGCGGATTACGATTATTATAATTAAAAGGCTAAAGATAGCAATAATAATATAGTTATTAATAAAGTAAATTTCCTAAATTTCTTTGTTAAAATTATAGGACTTTAAAAAATCCGCCGTATTTTTATACCCTATCTTATAGTTATAAAAGCTTTTTAAATATAATAAATTGCCGATAAGGCTTATATTATCTTTAAAACGCTCTAGGAAGCTAAAAAACTAATTAATTATAAAATATACTAGTTACTAATTATAAAAAAGTAGGCTAGAATATTAAAAGATTTAGGAGTTTAGGAATTTATTAAAAAAATTATAAATATATTTATCCTATTAGGAAGATAAGTATACAACGAAAAATACTTAATTAACGAAAAGGAATATATTATTCGAATAAAATAAATTATTTACAATAATTACGAAAAGGATAAATAGGATATCTAGGATATTTACGCAATAATCGCCAATTTAATTAATATAAAATTGTTTTTAACTATTATAACCATCTTTAATTATAAATACTAATAATTTAATTTTAATATAGCCTTCTTTAATATACCGATTCTTCCTAAATAATTCTATTATATCGAATAATTAAAAAGTTTACTAAAAAAGATAATTAACTAATATAAAATAGTTTACCTATTACGTAAGGTATTATATACTTTAAAATAAAGCCCTTTATTTTAATTTAATACCCTTTACCTAATATTAAAAGAAATAGGCTTTAAAGCAGTTAGTATAAATAAATACTTAATAATTAATAAACGTTTAGGAATACTAATTATATTTTATATAAATAACTTCCTTATTATTATAGCAATTAATAAAATTATAAATCTTATTAAAATTAACTTCGAAAAATACTTCAAATTTAAATAATTAGGAGAAGTACGTACGTTCTTCGGCTTTAATATTGTAAAGGATTGTAAAGAGAGGATAATCTTTATTTCCCAAGAGTAATATACCCAAACTATTATTAAGGACTTTTATAATAAGGATTTCTACGGTATTAAAATACCTTAGCTATAAGATTTTAAAATCGATAGGGGTATTGAAATCGGCGATAATAAACTATACTTCAAGCTAATTAACTAATTGAACTATTTTTTAATAGGAACCCGACCGGATATTATATATATCATTAATAAATTTTATAAACTCAATATTAAACCTATAGATAAATATATAACCGTAATAAAGTATTTATTTAAATATTTAAAAGAGTTTCCTAAATACGGTATTATACTAGGCAGTTACTTCAAACCTTCTAATAATAAATATTTCGATTTATAATTAAAATACTTTATAAACACTTCTTTTATTAATAATATTCTTTTAAAGCGTAGCATTATTAAGCACGTCGTATTCTTAACGTATAATCTAATTTATTAGAAATTAAAAAGATAAAAATATATAATAACTAATATTATAAAAGCGGAGTTCACGAACCTCGTACTAGTAATATAATTTCTCGAATAAGTAGGAGGGATATTTAAGGACTTAGGATTTCCCTAGAACCCTATTAATAATATTAATAGTAATAATATTAATACTAATATTATCCTTTTTACAGATAGTATAAATATAAAGGAACGGGTATTAAATTCTAATACCTTAACGCGTAACTATTATATTAATATACGCTATAAGTAGCTAATCGAATAATCTAATAAGAAAGCTATTAAAGTAACTTATATACCTAGTAATAAAATAGCGGTAAATAGCTTAATAAAATCGTTAAAGGCGGATAAATATAATAAATTTATTAGCTTAGTAGGATTAGTAACGAAGGATATACCCTAAGCTTGAATACTAGAAATTATTATAATATAAATAAATAATTATGAGAAAGTCTTTTCGCACCGCCATCAAAGTCTATTCGCACCGCCGCCCCGCCGTCGCCCCGCCCATCCCGTGCGCTAATGCACCCCAAAATTTTTGAGCCAATCAAATCGCTCGCATCCAGATCAGGGTCCACAGCTCCTGTTCTTGGCGTCAGCAAACCGTACCGCGCCCGCCAAGCCCCCAGATTACACCCCATTACACCCAGATTTCGTACTACACTAGCCAGTCCAGTAATCCATCGTTACATTAGCGATTTGCAGGCATCGTCGCATCGCATCGCTTCCTCCCCCATCATCACCATCACCACCCTCTCTACAATCAATCAAACCACCATCGCGCATCACGAGATATCGCTCAAGTAAACAAAGCGCTGGCATCTGTCAACGGTAAGAAATGATCCGTCATCTTTTCTATGTATTTCCCTAACTAATCGTGACGCAGATGGCCGATGCAGCGACCCAGCCGACGGGCGCACGCGACCGTGGTAGCGCACACCCCAGTCAACAAGCAATCGACCTCAATCTCATCGACCCCAGTCTGAGACCCTCAACAGGCGATACCCCAGTCGAGCCCACCTCAGCGCAACCGATGGAGATCGATAATAGCCAGCCCAGCGATAACGACCAGCCCAGCGATAACGACGACGACGACAACGAGCCATACGAAGCCACCTCTCACTGCCACGAGCACAGCGATCACGCAGTTTTCAACACCCAGTATGAAAAGCTCGGTAAGCTGGTTACAGCTATTAAAGACTAGTCAAGAGAGCTTGGTTATAGTATTGTGAAAGGTCGCTCCAGTAACTACATTAACGGTTTCGGTCACACACGACTCTATATTACTTGCTCTGCTAGCCCTATTCGCAAAGCCGTTAACCACTCTCGAAAGACTTCAACAGCCAAACAGGGATACTCTTAGCAGGGGTATGCCAAGGCATTGAAGTGTAACGACAGACGGTGGACTTTCGATCTTCGACAAGGCTATAAATCTCACAGCTATTTGCCCAGCAAAAAGCCATTAATCCATTCGGTATTCAAGCCTCAACATAAGGCCTTTATCGCTACCTACATCGACCGCCCTAATATAACCAACCGTGAGATTACAACCGAGCTGGAGAAGAAATTTCCAAAGCTTAAAGGACAGTTTACGAACCGCCAGCTCATCAACCTTCGTTACAAGCTTAAGAAGGAGGCACAGGCTAGCTACACCCCCTTTTAGCTTACTATAAAACTGCTCATAGAAAAAGGGGTCCACTTTGACGTTAACTGGGCTAATAGGTCTAATAATACTAAACCGACTGCCCTCTTCTAGAGCGATCCCTGGGGAGAGCAAATGTAGAAGGAAAATCCCTAGGTCTAGATGTACGATAATACGTACAAAACCAATAACAAAGGCCTGGCCTTCTTCTAGATTATCGGTATAACAGGGGTTGGCCATACCTTTAGCTACGGTTTCAAGCTAGTTAATAACGAGCGACAGGAGGGTTTTAACTAGCTCATAGACCAGGTCAACGCTCGTCGTAAAGCTATCGCCGCTAAGAAACCACGAGTTACCATCACGGATTACGATATAGCGATAAGATCAACCGTCAAGCGGGTTTATCCCCAAGCAGAGTCTCAGCTCTACATCTTTTATATTAATAAGAACGTAGTATTAAACATCAAGCGCAAGTAGGATAGAAAGGTCGCCGCCCAGGTTACCAATGCTCATACCGCTGCGACACAGGCACAAATACAGCAAGAACTTTCGGCATCAACATCGGCCCAGCCTACGCCAGCGCAACCCAACAATGCAACGAGTCTAGAAAATCTTAACAATAAAGACCGAGAAGTGGTCAGCGGTCTTAACCGCCTAGCAGACGGTACGGATCATCTGGAACCGTTACTAGATATTGTGGAGTACTCTCGGTCTGGCCTTTACACCCTCTAGAAGCATATATGCTACGCGTACACAATTGACAACTTCAACACCGTATGGGAGAAGCTCTGCAGCTACTTTGCGCAGCAGACCGCGATTATCACGTACTTGAAAGAGACTTATATGGCGGTAAAGGAG
>MU839261.1:0-72081 GCA_030685235.1 Copromyces sp. CBS 386.78
ATGGATGCGTGTGAGATTATTGGTCCAAAAAAAAAATTAAAGTGGGGGAGCAGTGTATGAAGACATTGAGGGCAGTGCGAAAAGACTTTCTCTTTTTAAAGGCTATTTCTATAGGGAGGCGGCTTAGTATAAAGAAATTGAAGATTAATTTATTAGGGCTCCTTAATTTAAAAACGAGGAATTTAAGGAGCGGACTTCCAATTTTCCTACTAAAGTACCGTTAATAGTTCCATTGCAAGCTTTTATTATATACTACGTAAGTGCGAAAGTATAGGGTATTATAAGTACTACCGCCGTCCTAATATTAATTAAACGGGATATACTATACGAATTATATATTAAATTCAATAGGAAACGTATATTAATAAATACGCGCCGTACTAATATTCGGATAAGTAAATATATTGAAGATAATATAAACTTTACTAATATTAAGGAATTTAACGCCGTTACTTTTAATTTTATCTACGAAAAAGACCGATTTTAATTATATATTATTAATTACATTTAATTAGAGAGGTTAATTACTATTTTAGAATTCTAGGAAATAAATTTTACGTACGAAATTGTAGAGAATATTATCGAAGGGCGAAGAGAGAAATATAAGGATGATTTTCTACGTTCCCTCTATTTTTTTATTAATAATATAACCGGTAAATACGGATTTAAAATAAAAAAGGAGGCAATAATAATTACTAGATTTATTACTTTAATAAAGGATTTAATTAAGGACGTACTATTTTATAAAGAAATTATCCGTTATATTTACTTAGTAAAGGTAACGGAGGAGGACGTTTAAAAATTCTTCGATAAAATAGATAAGCTTTAGAAGACTAAGGAAGAAATAAAAGGGATATTAATAAATTATTATTAATTATATATCAACGTTTTTCTTCCTACGTTAGCCGATAAAATACCCTTATACCGTTTATACGATTATAAAATCGAATTTAGATTAAAAGAGTAATTATTATACGTTAAATTTAGATTAATATTACTTATTAAAGCTACTATTATTAAAAAGTAGATTGACGAGAATTTTAAAAAGAAATTTATCTATCCCTCCTAATCCACCGCCGCTTTATTTATTTTATGAATAAAAGTCGGGCGGGAGAATCCGTATTTATATTAATTATTATAATATTAATAATATTATTTTAAAAATATAGTATCCGATTCTATTAATTAAAGAAACCTTTAATACTATTTATAAGGCGAAGATTTTTATTAAATTCGATATTATTAATACATTTAATAAGATACGGGTAAAGGAGGGCTACGAATAGTTTATTATATTTATTACCCGTTTTAAGCTTTTCGAATCCTTAGTATACCTGTTTAGTTTATAAGGGGTATTAAGGACGTTTTAGAATTATATTAATAACGTCCTATATAATATTTTTAATATATACGTTACTATTTACTTTAATAATATCTTCGTTTATTCGGAAAATGAAGAGGACTACGTTAAATATATTAATAAGGTCTTATAGAAGATAATAAACGCAGGCCTATAAATTAATATCGATAAGTACGATTTTTATACAAAACGGATTAAATATTTAAAGCTTATTATTACCCTTAGAAGTATCGAAATAAATTTAAAGAAGGTAGTAGCAATTATTTCGTAGGAAGCCCTAAATACTAAAAGGGCGCTATAGCGTTTTTTAGGATTCGCTAATTTCTATTGGCGGTTTATTAAATACTTTTCTATTTTAGTAGGATTATTATACGAATTAATAAAGAAGACTATTAAGGATTAGAAATAGGAGGATTAGTATTAATGTTTTTTCGACGCGTTTAAGCGAATTTTTATTAGCGGACTAATATTATATATTTACAATTAGTTTAAATAAATAATTATAGAGATAGATATTTTAAATTGGGTTTGTAGCGGTATTTTCTCTTAGTATAATAAGGACGGGGTATTATAATTAATAATTTATTTTAACTAATAATATTCGTTAATAGAATATAATTATAATATTTATAATAAAGAATTATTTACTATTATTAAAGCGTTAGAGGAGTAGAAGCTAGAATTAGAGGGAGTATAATAGTTGTTCGAAGTTTTAATAGACTATAAAAAATTAAAATCGTTTATAGTTAATAAATAATTAATATTATAATATATAAGGTAATTATAATTTTTCTCCCGCTTTAATTTTATTATCCGGTACCGATTAGGTTCGTTATAAATCCGCTTTAATACGTTAAATTATAAACCGGAAGATATTCTAAAATACGAAGGTAATAAACGTCTCCTAATAAAGAATAAAATTTTATTAGAGAAAGATATTTTCGTTAATAGTTTTTACGTTTTAGAAAATAAAAGGGATTCGGAAATTTTCGTTAGGATAATTTACTTTTACGATTTAGAAATTATAAACGAAATATTAGTAAACGATTTAATAACGGAAATTTATAAAAAATTAACTTTTTTTTAGGATATATTCGTTTATTTAATAGATTTAATAAAGAGAATATAATTAAAGGAGGTTAAAAGGAGTTTTAAAAAACTTTCGTTCGTAGAATACCGCGCTATATAAGGCTAGATCTATTACTACGGTTCGGTTTTCTTTAATTTTAAAAATATTAAAGTCTATTATTAATTAATCCGCTATATTTGTAATACGTTAGGAATAAAGTATTTAAGGAAGGAAAAAATTTATAGTTTTCTCTTTTAATTTTTCTTTTAGTTAGGGATATATGACGTAGTAAAAACCTATTATAAGACTTATTTAACGTATATAAAGACGAAGCTATTATAATACGTACTATATAGGTTTTTAAAACTTTTACTAATACTTTTCGTTCTATAGAAGGATATTTCTATTAATTATATTATATTATTAACGCCCTACGAATATTATAAATAAATATTCCGATATATTATAGTAATTATTAATAAATTAATAAAAATATAGTATTTTATCCCTACAGTAGGGTTGACTATAGAGGAATTAGCGGACCGTTTTATAGAACGGGTCTATAATATTTATAATTTACTTAATATTATTATATCTAATCGAAGTTCCTAATTTATTTCGCAATTTTAGAAAATATTATTAACGAGGTTGGAAATTAACTTTACGCCCTCCTCCGCTTTTTACTTAACTACGAACGGGTAAATAGAATATATTAATATAGAAATAGAAAAATATTTATAAATTTTTATTAATTAAATATAAAATAATTAAATCAATTAATTATTAATAGTGGAATTTACTACTAATAATTTAATTTTAAAGACGACGGGAATTTTACTATTTTTTATTAATTATAGATTCTATTTTCAAATAGGGGTCGAGCCTACTATATTATACCCCTTAGAAATATTAAAAACCTAATAGGATAAATATTTTAAAGTTATTAAAATCGCTAACCGGTTTAAAATAATTTTAAACTATATAACGATTAAAGTAAAGGAAGCGTAGAGGTAGTATAAAAATAATGTTAATAAGAGGAGATTAGACGCCCTATAATATAAAATCGGAAATAAGGTTTTATTAAATATAGAAAATTTCGAAATTGGAAAATTATATATTAAATTAATTCCGTTCTAAGAAAAGTTATTCGAAGTTTTAAAAGCTAATAGCTATATAATTATTCTTTAATTCCTAATTAATATAAAGTATAGTCCTATATTTTATATTAATAAAATAAAATTTTAGGAAAGACGTACCGAAGGGGACGTAAAAGCAAATTAGGGGAGGATTATAAAGCGGATAAATAATAGGAAAAATTCTATTGAATAGGATTTCAACGGTATAAGTAATTATAAATAGAATTTAGAAAATAGATAATAGGAATACTACGTCCTATAAGTACTACTATACGTACTAAATTAGTAAAAATAAATTAACGTTATAATATGCTTAGAGGTAGTACGGAAATTCTACGAAAATTATTTAAACGAACCGACGCCGCTAAATTAAATTATTATAGAAAAGCGGCGTAAAATAATAACGGGCCGGCAACTAAAAACGGACTAACTATTATTAACGGAGGTAAGAACGGATTAGTCGGTATTAATAGGAAATATAGGGTATAGAAGATTAAGGAGGTCGTTACGTAGAGTAGCGGCGGCTATAGAGGCTTTTATAAAATAAATTAAATAATTAATAAGTATTTCGATCGTTTTATATATTATTAGTTAATTATACGGCTTTTTTTAGTCCGGGGTAATATTATAGGGTTAGTTTTGTAATAGTTTAGAAGTATACGGTTAGCAGCTATCGGAGTTAGGGATTAGGCTATAGTTCCGAATATAATATAAGGCTATTACAGCCTTTATAGAAGGCTATAATAACCTTATTATTACTATTGCTGTATAGGTCGTGCTAGCTCTGTAGTATTCGTGAGATTGCTGTAGAGCTAATCTCCTAGATTGACTTCTATAAAGACTAGTCTGGGATCGTACCCTTGAACCTTTCCTCTTACTCCTTCGTGTAATTACGTATATTCTTACCTACCTTGTGCCTTTGCACCGTGATATTAGAATTATCACGAGGGGGGATATTAAACCCGCCTATAAATAGTTGTATATTTAGTCGAATATAATAAAACTCTCTCATACTCTTAAACTCATCGAACAACTTCTTAAAGTCGGGAAGGATAGCGCTAAACACGGGAACCCTACCCTCGTATCGCTTAATAAGCTTTTTAAACGGTTTAAAGATACTTTTAACAGCCTTTAACACCTCCTAATCGTTATTAATTAATTTCTTTATTATATCTACGTCTTCAGAAGCGTAATAGTACGTAATAGCGGACTCGAATCGGATAGCGCGCTTAATTATAACGTACATCGAATTCTAGCGTATTACGTTATCTTATAAAACATTAAAGTTAATATCTTCATTGTTAACGTAGACTTCGCCAAACTATACAACTATATAGGGGGTTACGTACCCAACCGTAATATTAACAAAAGCTTCGTATCGCTAGGGAATTTTACGGATATAAAAGACAAGATTATAGAATTTATTAAAGGCTATACGCTACTACTATTCTAATATAAACTCTTCCTCTTCTTTTTATAATAAATTTTAATAATTAAAATTGCAATCGATAAAATTATAGAGGGGGCCTTCGAAGAATACTTTAGCGATTAGATTAAGTATATAGCTAAAGCAGCGAACGCGGCGGTTATTAAAATCGTAATTATTAATATTACTAATAAATAAATATCTAACTACTTTATTATTTAATATCGTATTATCGCCTTAAACAAAACCTAACTTATTGCTAATACTATAGTTATTAATAACTTAACGAAAGAGGGCGCCTATTAAACCCGACAATTAGTATAAAATTTCACAGCAGGACAATCGGACTTATTAATATTCTCCCTACTGTAATAACCTTTAATGTAAACTAGCGCAAATAAACGAATTCGAAGAATAATCGTTACGTCGGTATAGTAGGCAATAACCGCGAATATAATATAACCGTTAGGTAAAGTCTAAATATTAAAAGAAATATAAATCTTATATAGGGTTACGGCCAATTCCTCCTTTAACTTCTCCTTCTCACTCTTAAATCTAACGGCGACCTATCGAAATACCGTCGTCCCCGCCTCTAAAAATACAATTTTAGTTAAAGTAAAATTTAATAAACGATAGAATTTATAAAACTTATTATTTTATACGATTATAAACCTAATATTCAATGTAACGACAAAATTTATTAGTCCCTTCTTAAAAGTATTATTACTAGATTATAAGACCGTGCGAAAGGTAACGGCGGTATAGGTACGTATATCTCCGCTATATTATTATTCGACCGCGTTTAACTTCCTTTTCTTAATAGGGTTAATAATCTTATATTTATTTTCGAAGTATTTCGACGCTACGTTTATTAAACCGGTAATATTATATATATTATTATAATAGTAATAAATATAGTACGTACTAACCTTCGTTATTCTCTTAAATCGCTATAGGCGAATATTGTTTGCTTTATAATAAAAGGTATCGCCGTTACTTCCTATCTATAATCGACTATATTAGAACTAGTCGTTCAATACGTATTATTTACGTTCGACCTCGATATATAGCTACTCGTCCAATAGTTAATAAATATACAAATCGGCATCCTTCGTCTTCAAATCGTTAATTTATTATTTAAGAGTACGATGTACTACCTAACCGAATATTATAATAGGGCGATTAAATAAAATCAACGGTGGGGGTTATAATAAGGATAACGATTAAAATTCAGCGTTAGCGAATACTAAGCTAGGCTACCCTTCGCCGGTACTATTACTAAAGTAGCTAGAAGTATTTTATAATATAACGGAGTCTTAGGATACAATAATAGGTAAAATTTATTAGTATTAACTTAATTGAGAGGAAGCTAACGAGGATAGCGATACTAAATTTAGTAAATTTGACAGGGGAGAAGACAAGGGGGCTCGCCCTATAAAGATAGTATTCGAAATTTTATAAATCCGCTATCTAGAACCTCAACACCACGGTTACAAGTCTCGATACAAGATTTTACTTACTCTGACGTACGCATACAGGCTTAAAAGCACGAAATTTTACCGTATACATCGATATCCGGTCATCTGTATACGATTTTACTGCAGAATGACCGGGCATATATGTGAAAAAAAATCTTACACCTAATATTACCAAGCCAACCAAGCCGCACGAGCCGAGCCGACCCCTCTGGCTACCCTCAGAATCAGGGTTGGCTCGGCTCCCTTACTGCCTTCTGGGCTCAGCTAGCTCGAGCTGGGCTCGGCTCGTGCAGGGCACTGGTCTCACTCTCATAGCCGCCAGCTTTCGGAAATCTCAGAGCGCACCGAGGACACGAGTTCCGTTTCGAGCGACCAACCGGTGCGGCCGGCGACTCACTTCATTATATTCCTCAGACACTTCTTCAGCAGCGTACGAGGCACCTTTTTTGAAGTACCTATAGAGCTTAAGTATGCGTACACCACGTACAATGACTGGTACAACGCGGAAGGCCACGGAAAGAGGATCCAAGAACTTGAAGAGAATCCCGAATCGTTCAACAAAAAAGAGTACTTGAGGCTGCTGAACATCCTCAGCAAGCTTTATACCAACTGCTACCTTGCAGGTAAGCGTCATTTGATTTTTGTTTATTTATGAGTTACCTGCATTCATGTCGCTCACAAAGATAATAGTGGAAGCAGGAGTGTGCAAGGAAGATTTCGACAAAAGTGAAAAAAACCCGGAAGAGCGAGCGACTCTACACAAACAACTTGCTGAGGTGCAGGAAGAAAGAGGCCTTGAGCGACCTGAACAGACGAGCATCGATGATATAATGAGACTGGTTGGTCAGCTTAGCGTGTTTAAACCGGAATATCTTGCCGAGAGCGCCACTCCAAGTCCTGCGGCCTCAGTCGCCAGTTCCAGCCCTACGGGTTCATTTATAGAGACTATGATGTTGATTGGCAGCGCTCAAAACGTTGGATTGATGGATCCCGATAGTCCCGCTGCCAAAGCTAGGCGTCGCTCGCTGGCAATCGACGAGATTATTACGAAGCTAGGAATGCGTCTTGAATAGTCAAGAATCCGACGTTCTGACATCGGGTTCCCCCTGGGTCTACCTTACTTACATCCACTTGTGTGGAGAAGATAATGGGTGCGACAACCAAGGAACCGATTCAATGTCCGCATCGCATAGCTTCAGGTATTGCACAACCACTCCTATAGTGAGAGTGTTTTCTTTGGAAGGAATGGTTTTTCTTAATGGGTCATACGGGTTTCTACTTGGCGTGTGTTCCGGAAATACACAGGGATATTGGTCATGTATGGCTCGAATCAGTGGGAAGAGACTTGCGGGCAAGTCTATGGGAATAGGACGATATTGCAGTATCCTTGGGTTTAGCTGGCAGAGCCAGAATTGACAGTCGTTACCTCCAGATGTTTCATTCTCGTGACTTTGGCGGTTTTGCTCCCAATTCCCCAGGCTTGGTCAAAACCCTAAGATGGACACTCTGACTGTACAAGCGCCGGTCGACACCCAGTCATCAACAAATTCACCGGAACGGACAGTCATAGGTGAGTAGACCCCCTCATTATCTCATTACCTGTCCTTCCGTATTGCCATCGTATTTTTACATCCCCTTGGATGGATATCGTCAACTGTCTCCGTGTCATAAGACGGCAAGCCAAACTCCGCCTGGTTTGCTTCCAGTCAAGACTGGACCTGACACATTCCCAGGCCATCAGTCATCTTCATCATGCCTAATACAGAAACAAAAGGAACCTACAGAAACCCAGAGTGATGAGGATAAAAGGCCAGTGGACCAGCTTCTTGTAACAGAATCCGCCCGTGTATCATCCAGTCCATACCCATGATTGTACCTGACTTACCTTTTCCCAGACCAAGTCAACCACCCTGCCCAAAGTATCTACCTCTCTACCTACCTACCTACCTTCTTTAACAAAAAGACACAAATCCAATCATGTCCCAACCACAAAATCCATCCATCCCAACCAAGTTATCCCATCCCCACCCCCATCCTCAACCCCCCCAAAACCCCTCCACGCCCATCTACCCCCTCTTCATCTTCCTCTATGAAACGGAGCAGTTCCTAATTAAAGCACTCCGGAGTTACCGCACGGGCATTCTCGAGCCATCAGCAGCCGAGAAGCTCGATTCCGCCTTTAAAAAGTTCAATAAATGGGCACATGCAACGGACAACTTGGACTCTCTCAAGGCCCTGGCCGAGGATCTGGAGAACAGCGAATCAGGAATGCACAAGCCCAAGAATTACACGGCTTACCAGCTGCTTTTTTGGCGGTTTAGGGGCATGTGGCCTAATGTTTATTTAGGTAGGTAGGTACCTACTAGGTAGTGTTGTAGCAAGCATAAAAGTTGTATTGGATTGGATTGGATTGATGAATGTGTCCGGGCGTGAGGGGAGAGAGAGAGAAAAGGTTGTGATGAGGACTGGATAGATGACTGACTGACTGACTGACTGACTGGTGGTATAGTCCAAAAAGAATTAGCAGAACGAGCAAAAGCCTCCTCCCAACCGCAACCAAACCAAGTCGTTTCGGCACAATCACATATTCCTCAAAAAGCCACTGACATACCCACTCTCTTCAAGAAATTCAAAAGCCCAGTCATGATTCCCTTTGCCAAGTGGTGGGCGGAGCTACAAGACAAGGAAGAAGGCCCGCTGCTGCCCGCAAGAAGTTTTAACCAGGCTATTGATCAAATCCTGTCATCTATTGAGGGGCTTATACATGTTTGGGACACGGATATCGCGCCCACTTTGGTGCCGGAGAAGGAGAAAGTGGTGCCAAGAGAAGAGAGCGGTAGTGAGTGGGATGGTAGTGAGTGAGTAAGGGAAATTAATAAAGAAAATTTCCCGACTCCTCGAAATGATGAATGATAAGCTTGTTGGGTGTTTAGGCGCAAAGTAAAGAGAAGTAATTCGCTAGTGCACTGTTGATACCTAGAGATACCTTACTACCTAGCGCGCATTCATGTGAGCAACCCAACTTAAACGCGAATGTTTGACGACAATGTGTGTCAGTCCAGAACATCTGAACCACAACAATGAGCGGCATGAACAGAAACAGAACCATTCCACTGACTCACCAGTCCACGTTGACCATTGTTTCACGCCTTGCAACCTGTGCCAGATATGTAAAAACGCTGATCACTGCAACTATTACGCTAGTCCTGCTGAAAACACAGTTGACAGTTATCCAGATCCCGTGAGATATGATATCTCGGGAACGCTTTCGAATCCAAACATGGATGTAAGTGAAAGCGAATACTCATGCTCTCAGATGTGTCCTCATTACTCCTCATCCTCCTCACTGTCCGGAGGCAGCTCCGGGGGAGGGCCAGCTTTGAGTTCCACCATCTCGAGGCTACTGTCGCTATCCGGAGAAGAGAGCTCCTCCTCAGCGAAGATAATCTCCTTGCCCTTGCCCTTCTAGTCTACCTTCTCACCATAAGTGGTTATAGAAGAGGAGGGAGCGTCTACCAACGTACTCGCGTCGTCATCCCAACTGTCCGATCCCTCGTCGTCCCCCTCGTCGCCCCCCTCATACTCCGTTGTCCCGTCCTCTTCCTCGCTATCCATCTTCTCGAATTCAGGAGACTCCGAAGGCCCACTAACCTCTCCGCGCCTCTTTACTTCCGGCGTATTCTCCACAGATGGTGGGGTACGCTTTTTGGCTTTGCTACGAGCATTTGGAGAAGAAGGGGAAGCATTTTCAGAAGTAGCGGACCCATCTTCAAAGGGAGGAGACGCAATTATAGTAGAAGGAGTTGCAGTTGCAGAAGAGAGAGCATCGTCCGCAGGAGACGAAGGAGCCACACTCAACATATTATCAGTTTCCCCCTCAATACTCGGCCACACATCGTCCTCCTCCTCATCCAGCATCTTGAATTTCGGAGACTCTGAAGGCTCTCCAACTTGACCGCGCCTCTTGACCTCCGTGGGCTCGTGCGTATATTCTGGGGAGCGTCTTTTCGCTCTGGAGGTTGGAGAAATGTCAGCGGATGGGGTCGGAGGGATGTCGAGGGGTGGGAACATCGCATCGTCTTCGGAGACTCCCGCTGACCCTGAGGAGTCGGCGGACCTTGGAGATTTGGGGGTCGTCAAAATCCCGGGGAGAGTCAGAGCCTCGGGGGGTTTTGGAAATCCGATGTTCCGAGATACCCCAACGGGCTTAGGGGATTCGGCTACCTTTGGTGATTTAGCGGGCGTTGGGATTCCAGCGGGCTGCATGATTTTGGGGGATGGGAAGATCTCGGCGGGTTCCAAGAGTCCAGCCGACTTGGGGGCCTCGGCGGGCGTATTCTGAGAAGCTCCAGGGGGCGTAAAAGATTCAGCTACCCTTGACGATTTAACGGGCGTTGGGGATTCATCGGGCTGCATGACCTCGGAGGGCGGGAAGATCTCAGCGGGTCCCAAGAGTCCGGCCAACTTTGGAGCCTCGGCAGGTGGTGTATTCTGGGAAGCTACAGCAGGCTGAGAGAATCTGGCAGATTGAAAAGTTTTGAGTCCAGCCGACGTTGGGGCCTCGGCGGGCGTAGGGGATTCATCGGGCTGCATGACCTCGGAGGGCGGGAAGATCTCAGCGGGTCCCCAGAGTCCGGCCAACTTTGGAGCATCGGCAGGTGGCGTATTCTGGGAAGCCCCAGCAGGCTGAGAGACTCTGGGAGATTGAAAAGTTCTTGGATAACTTGCAAACCCGGTGGGTCTTGAGAACCCCTCCACGGATTTCAAACTTACGGGGAGCTTTGCGAATTCAACAGGCTTTCGCGATTCGGCTATCCTTGGGGATGCGGGCGGCCTCCATAATTCATCCAAGGATTTCAAATATTCGGGGGATTGGGTAAAATGAGCAGGCTTTTTAGATTCAGCGACCTTTGAGGACTCGGCGATCGTTGGGGATTTGGGGAACTTCTGTGTGGCTCCCAAGTAGATCAGATATTGGACGGACTTTGCCTGTTCAGTAAGCTTCCCCAATCCAGCGGCCTTTGAGGACTCTACGATCGTTGGGAGTCCTGGGGGCGCCAAAGATCCGGTGGGCTGAGACACTGTAGGAGGCGGTAAGACTCTATGAGCCTGAAAAAGCTGACTGACGGTCTGAAATCTGGCGGACTTCAAGCCTCTCTCAGGGGCCTCTGCGGGTTCAGCGGACGCAGCTGGGGCGGTGATGGCGGACTTTGCGGGTTCAGCCGACGTAGCGGGGACGGTGATGGAGGCCTCTGGGGGTTCAACAGACGCATCGCGGACGGTGATGGCGGCAGCAGACGAGGTGGTGGATTCCGCAGTCGTTGGAGGCCGGGCGGGCAGAGGAGATCCGGGGGGCAGAAAGAGTCCAGGGAGATTGGTAACTCCGGCGGGTTTTGAAAGAGGTGTGCGGTTATAGATGATCCTAGCGATATTGCTCTGGAACATGGCCAATTTGAGCTTTGCAACCTGGCGCCGCTTCAGGATTGTAGCAGGCTGGGACTCATCGAGAGTTTTACGCGGAATCCCCAAGCGCGAAGCTGTCCTGAGACCTATTGGCCTCTTCATCGGTTTTGTCGCAGGGTCGACCTTCCTTGTTCTTGCGTTGACCACTTCCAGATATTCCTCTTTGCTCATTTGCCCTAGGGTTTTACCACGTGGTGGTAGAGGGACTTGCCGCAGTTGCGAAGCGTTTACGAACTCCACTACACCATCCACTGTCATAAAAGTGTGTTTTGCTGCATACTGATATCGAGGGCGTGCTTTCTCCTTCCCTTTCCGAGAGTGTGCTTTCCAGCGGAGCTCTAACACCTTCTTGACTTGTGGGTGTACGTAGTAGTCTTGGCTCAAATCTTGAAATTCTTGCTCGCTGAGGTGTTTCAATGATTCTGCTGCTGCGTAGACTAGCGGGTGCAAGACTTTTAATTGGTCATCGACCTTGGAATCGACTTTGGCGGTCTTGTTGGAGTCCTCGCTGGAGAACCCATTGGAGGACTGATCGGAGAGCTCATGCGTGGATTCGTCAGTGGTATCGTCCGTTGGCTTGACGGTAGACTCTTCGATGGGCTTGTCGGTACACTCTTCGATAGGGTTGTCAGTACACTCTTACAAGGCTCCAAGATCAAGACATGAACATACCTGCTTGGTGCCACGACACCAAGGGCTTCATGAGCTCTTCGATGGCCTTGTCGGTAGGCTCTTCGGCGAGCTTGTCAGTACACTCTTCGGCGGGCTTGTCGGTAGACTCTTCGGCGGGCTTGTCAGCACATTCTTCAAGGCTTCCCCGATCAAGGCATAAGCGTACCTGAATTGTACCACGGCCTCAAATGCCTATTGAGCTCTTCGAGGGACATAAGAGACTCTTCAAGGGGCATGTCGGTAGACTCTTTGACGGTTTTGTCGACGGACTCTTTGGTGGGCTTGTCATTACACTCATCAGTGGGCTTGCCGGTGGAGTCTTGGCCGTCGGAGGAATCTGGTTCATACAAAATCCAGTCTTCGAATTTTGGTTGCTTGCGTAGCGGTTTGGAAGCGCGAGAGGCGAGTCGTCCAACACCCCGTCCAAAGTCCCAATATATAATATCGTAGAGCAGCCGGTATAGCTTTCTCAGACAATCTTGCAATGCCCGGGCCTAATGATGCAGGTTTGAAGTCTGTTGAACACCGGAAGGTTAAATACTCTACTTGGTCTCGCCCAGTACTGCCTTGTGGCAGAGATAACATGTTACATACCGTCTTTCTCATGGCCATCAATCTGTGTGCTAGCGAGACGTCAGTGTCTGGCTGCTAGAAGAGGCATGTTGGAAAGATGCTTACCTGCGTTGATCTCGCCCATAGCCAGTGCTAGAAGGGTCCCGACATCATGTTCTTGATCCGGATCCGCCCAGTTTACGCCCCAACCCTCATCATCGTCATCGTCATCATCATCGTCTTCTGGATCAAGCTCTTCTCGGTGAAAGGCCTTGACCCAGCTGCCCAAAACCCCGTTGGCTTCTTCGATAGCGTAAAACCTATATTCGTTATGTAACAATATCTCACACAGTTTTTGCAGCCTGTCAGCGGCGCGACTGACATTCCCGGGCGAAGCGAACATGGGGCCCGCCATATTGAAAGTAATACAAACCGGTGGTAAGGGGTGAAGTGAAGGAAAGAATACCGATCTAGAGAGTGTGGAGATGGCGGGGAGAAGAAAATGGGTGGAAGTGACCGGTAGTCCGCTCTGTGCAGACCGATGTGCAGACCGAATGCGTTCCGCTTGCCCGCTTAGGAAGGTAGGTACTCAGCACCATAGCGTGGTCGCAGCTGCACATGTTTCCCCCTTCAACTTGCTCTTTCCCCGCGACAAGATCCTTTATCAAGGGATGGAGTTCCTCAGCCAGCATGCTTCTGAAACAGGCAAGCATGTTCGCCTTCTTTCATCTTTAAGGGAAAGCATACCTGCTTCTTTCCCCAGTCCTGACTTCCTTGAGCTTGGAGAATGGCTGGAAAATCGTAGAAACCGTCCTACCATTAAAGGAAGTGGCCGCAAACTTGATTCTCCTGACTAATTCGGCAACTGGTGGAAAGTTCGCTATGCGGTAAATGTCGACGATTTCAAGCATGTCGAGATCGAGGTTCAGCCAGACGTAACGCCGCTCGCCGCCTTCCGGGACATCTTCAAGCTCGGAAAGGCACTTTTGGTATAAGCCGAGGGAGCGAGCTTCGCGGCATGTCTGCAGAGTTGCTGGTACCGGTGTCTTTGAGACGATATATTTGGATCCATATGGTTTGTAGGCCCCGTCGGGCCATCTTGGTGGGGTCCGGTGAAAGAAAAACAGTGTTTGACGGTGCCGTCCTTCCACCGACACCTACCGAGATAGCCTGCAAACCAAATCACTCCGGACCTAACGTCAATATTTTCCTGGTTACTCCCTGTGGTGGAGGTTAAAAACACGTGCCCTGCGGTGTTGTCGGCAATGTGAATGTTGATGTTGATGGAAGATAAAGGCGGGGTAATGAAGATTTGGATACATGTTGGAGCTAGACTGCGGGGCGGGTGCCTGCAGCTAGTCTTCCCGACATACTTGCCTAGAGCTGTGTGTCCACTGATAATGTGTACGGCTGAGGCACTTTTACATCTAAATCGGACCATATCAGTTCAATCGGGTATGGTGTAGCGGTAACATCGTTGACTCTCACTTCTCAGGAGTGACTGCTCTCTCAACAGCCCCGGGTTCGACTCCCGGTATCCGAGTCACAATATCTTTTTTTGAATCCTTTGAATGCTTTTTTCTTTGCATCCGAATTGGAACACACAAGCCAATAAGACAGGCTTCGATTTTTTATATATTTTGTATATCCCACTTCGTCGGCAGTATCTTGAACAGGGGAGAAGCCGTGCAAGCATTGACCAACCAACAAAGAGACTCCACGGCATCACCCGTGAGGCTCAGGGATACGCATAGTTTGTGTATCCGGAAGTTTTCCTATGTGTAACCCGGCTGCAGACAAAGGCGGCGTAGGTAGGCGGCTCACGAGGCTTCTTGTTTCAGGTTTAGTGTAGAAAAAGAGGCCCAGACCGAGAACGGCGTCGTAGTGGCATCCAACCACGAGTGTCATAGCAGCGAGCAAGTGATGCGGTCGCTGTCGTCAGATCGTGGCCATGAGGAGGGGCTGGAAAGACGTTTTATGGCTAGAGGTAGAGACCTATCGGTGAGGAGGGCGATGTCGAGGCCCATGACAATCGGTTATGTGCCGTTCAGCACTTGTGAGCCTGAGGGAGGGGTTGAGAGATGATATTGGGCGTGCACGTCCTGTCCCCACAAACGTGGAAGCGCGCAAGGGGAGACACGCTCTTGAAGCTATTCCGTATAAGGTCTAGCTGCCGTCTTGTTTTCTTCAGGGGCTGGGATCCTGGCTGTGGACAGAGCAAGCAAGAACGGATCATCAAGTTCGGGAAGTTGGCAGTTGGGTCGGGGACGCCGTCTCCTTCTTCTTTCATTTCCGCACGGCTACTTGGCTCTCAAATCTCCGTCCTTCTTCACCGAGAAAAGAGCAACATTCCAGCATCCACTTCTCCAAATCCTCTGACAAGCAGAGAGGCAAACACGAGCAACAACATGTCCATCGTCAACCCCCTTCGCCGTCTTGATTCCACGACAAAGCCGTATCCGATGGACGGAAGTTAACTTTACCTAGCAAAACCGACAATGGCTGGCGCAGATACGCACCAGCAGGAGGACTCTCGCCGCCTGAGCGCATGTCAACACATTGCAGTGCTCGATGCGCTGCAGTGCATCTGGTGTGCAGAACCGTCCATCTGTGTGCGACATCCGGCATCGAGTACCGTCCGTCTGTCCAACGTCAACGTCCCACGTCCCAACGGGCTTCCGATTCTGGAGGTTCCCGAATGCTCGGCCCGGTCTCAGAGATGATTCAGTTGGTGCCCATGGAGGTTAGCCTGAAGCTCAACAAGGCATGGCGCCCAGCCCCAGGACCCAATTCCAACACACTGTGATCTCCTGTCACTTTTCATCTTTTTTTTGCAACCTGACAACCCGACTCCAAAACCTTATTTGGACCGCAGCCAACGGGCGGGACGGCTTTGGCAACATTGGAGACAGTGGCGGCTGAACAACACGGCAGTGTCGAAGCAATCGTCAGCACTAGATACTCCGGATAGCCACCCTATCACCCTTGTCAAGCAACCTGCTTCTCTCCCACACCGTTTGTCCCCTCTTGGGGCTTTTACAGAAGAGCTAGTCCTTTGTCATTCTCAATGAGCTATTACTTCAAACCCAGTGCGACACAAAGGATCCCCACCATCTCACCTTTCTCTGTGTCTCCAATGGCGTTGTGGGGCGCATCAACAACTCCCTGGCTCCCGGCTTGTGGGACCGATCCAAGGTTGTTATGGTTCAACGCCGGGGAAATGCGAGTTGATGACCTCAATCACCCTCGGTAAAGATAAGGCACGCCTCTAGCATGCTTACCTGGGATATCCATGCTATATGTTCCGCGCTATATTGTGTGGAGACGATGGACCGTTAGTGCTCTACACTTTGGTAGCAGAAACACAAAGATCACTTCACGCTCCTTTCACTAATAGTGTTTCATGTAGGTATTGATATCTCCAAGGGCTCAAACGGCCTCAAATCCTTCAGGCCTGACGATTCTACCAACAAAATAACAGGTGTTTTTGCTGTGCCTGACCGTCCCTATCTCACCACCACGACCACATCCGCCAAGCCCCAAACATCTACTTGCCGATACCTAGTTATACCACACCAGCTAGACCAGTATACATGCCTATACCTCACCCACTCACAAAGCTACATACAATCTCGCGCTAACGTTTCCATGCAGCAGACGCAGAAAGACGTTGCTGCAGCGTAGTATCCGCCCACCCATCACAACACCCAACCCTTCCCTGCTTTACATTGCTGTGAGAAATTGCTTGGCGCGCAGATTGCCAGATTGACACTCTGCCATACATCCACACCGGTCTAGAATAGCGCCCAGCCTGTTTTCCAAGCTTCGCCGGGGCTCCGGCTGCCTTCCTTTTCCGACAGTCCGACAGGCATTTCCCACTATTTACCATGTAACTTACGCTACGGTTCATGCATGTCATGTATGCTTACAGCAACTGCATGGTACGTATAACCAAGCCGCTATTGACGGCAGCTAGTGAAGTGTGTTGTAGTGTATTAACTGCGGAATATACCGACCGGACCATCCAAGGAAGGGCCCAGGCTCCGCAGGTCATCATCTGCGATGCAGGGTAACAGAGTTGATATCATCCAATATTACTACGGTCTCACTACGACTGGACCCCGCTTGCCGTCTCCCCGAGCCTGTGGTGGCTTACACATCTACACCGAGAACTGAGGGGTCCAGGCAGGGCCGGCCGTGCCGGTCTCATGAGACAATGAGGTAATGTCAGGATGGATGAGCAAATTCAACGGCCCAGGCGAAAAGATAATGAAAATGATACGGAGGGGAAGAAGGGAAAGAAAGACCTGCGGATATCACGAAAGGGTGAAAAACTAACGAGATTTCCTGCAGAAAGCCGAGTATAGGGCTTCACAATCTTCCCCAGAAAAGCAAAATTCCCATTATTCGTCCATATCCAAGCCATCGGGCTCCAAAGCCTGGTGTAGCCAGCTTCCCGCCCTTACACAGCTTGAATCCCACCGGTCGGCTATCTGTGTCATACCCCCTTTTTCTGCTCCCTGCTGTTTCCCAGTATCTCAGCTCTGCCGACCACCTCCCATGTTTCTCACGTATGGCAAGATTGATCACACCACTCCATATGTAAGCCCAAGGAAAAGAAGCAATGAGCGGCACGGCTTGTTCCGCGGTTCCGAATCCGGGATTTACCTGGAGAAAGACAAAGAGGGTGTGAAAGCGTCAGCACGGTCTTGTCGCTCAAGTTCTCGCCCCCCATCGACCAGATGAGAGAGCTTGGGGTGGGTCTGGTTGGTCCATTGCCGAGAAGACAAGAGAGAAAGAAAGGCAGAGTTGTCGTGGTAAGCTGGAGAGAGGGGAGGAGGCGAGAGCAAGACGGACCTGTATGGGAGCTTGGGGAGACTGGAGCTGTCACTCAGTCAGTCAGTGTGCCAGGTAGGAACGGCTCGCGTATGACATAACATGTGAGTGAGTACCTACCTACCTAGAGGTAGGTAAGCTCGGTGTGTGTGTGTGTGTGTGTGTGTGTGTGTGTGTGTGTGTGTGTGGCAGTCATATGTTTTTATCTTTCATCTCTTTGTCACTGTTGATCTCTGACAGTTCGATAATGGATGTTGATCCAGGCGGTCATGGAGCCTGTTTACCTGTCTGTAATCAGTGAATGAAGGATGGTGAGGAAGATTCTCATTTCAGGCCATGGCCTGGTTACCTTGTATTTGGTTGCTTTACTACCGTAGTCATCAAGCAACGTTGGGTAGACGAGTTGGCAACAACTACCATAGGTACACTGTGGGAGAATAGGTAGGTCAGCTACCTCATGTTACTGTTTCATCTCCAACGGCGGGAACGGCGCTTCCCTCATATTTATCACCCCACCTACCTTGTCGCCGGCATCCTTTGTGCTACCACACCCGCAAAGTCTACTCCGACGCCAGACGGCACTGCAGTCCCTGTAGTCTGTAGACTGGTGGTGATTTGTTGGTCTGAACAGACAGACGGTGCTAGGAAAGGTGTCACAGACTGGGCCGGCTCCGTAGATCAACCCCGCCACAGCCTTTTTCACTTTCAGGGTTTTTCGGACGTTGACCGTGTTACGTCAGTGACGAGCCTGAGTGTCTAGAATAGTCTAGATGCCAAACATTGCGCAGTGCAGTTGTTAGCACCGAGTTCTAGACAGCTAGATGGCTAGGTAAGGAAGGAAAAGCACAGTGTCGGGTTTGCAAGCGGGCATCAGCGAGCGGTACCTCGGAAATTCAGCCTCCATGCTATACTGCTTGATCCTGTTTTAGGCAATCAGGCAGAATGGAAGGCTGAGGCACGCACCTCAGGGCATAGCGCCGCCGCACCATTTTGGAACTCACTGCAGTAAATGTGCAAGTGCAAGTATCTGAGCACAAGTTCCCGGTCCTGGGCCTCTCGGGTTCCATCCGTCTCTTGGCCTTTGAGGCCCACGGCCCAAGTTCACTGTTTGGCACTCAATTTCAGGCAGCGAAGAAGACAAGTCGGCCTCCTGGACATGGCCCGCAAGACAGGAAAGAGGCCACGCCAACAGCAACAACAACAAAAGGACGGGAGGTACCCTCATCAACAATCGATCAAGAGGGGTAGTAGAGCGATCGATTTTGCCAGGGTCAAGATTCGGACCACTTTACAGAGGTACATGTTCGAAGAATGGTGGTTTTAACGGGAAAGACAATTGGGCGTTTTTTTCGGTGACGCCCGGAGTGTGATTGCCTGACGTAAGAGGGCTGGGGCAGTACCGTACGCTACCTCTAGTTGTTTACATCACGATCGTTGTTCCTCCTTCGTTGTGTGGTAATTTGGCTGAGGGAGGCCGGGGTGAAAGGATCGTACTTGCCTCGCTTGCTTTGTGTGATTCCGTTATCGTGACTGATGTACGAGCTGTCCCTTCTGCTTTCAAGTTCTTGGTTGGTTGGCTGTGGTTGAATGCTCGCTGCCCTCGAGTGCGTGCGTTTGCTGGGATTGCTCACTCTCTTTTTGTCGCATGGGAATCGATTCGGAAAGAGCCTGGCGAGCAGCATTTGCACCACTGCACTGCACTGCACACAAATCAAAGTGACGATTAGAGCAGCTTTTGCGTCAGGTAACCATCTAGTGACTGCCAGTGAACTGCCAGATCGACCGTGTCGGCAGCAACTAACAAAAGAACCTCAACCAGATGTTCCCTTTTTTGGGGGTCCGTTGGTTGAGAGCTTGTTTCATCATGACTCTACTGTAAACTGAAGACGAATGCAAAAGCAAGGCAACGCGCAATCTCTGAAAGCTGGTTCAAAATAGTAATAACGAACAGAAACAGAAGGTAACGTGAAAGAAGAATACTTTCAGTACAACGAATGAAAAGAGAGAAAAAAATCCATCGACGGAGGTTTGAGTGTCCGAGATGCCGGTATTCTTCTCCTTGGCCGTCAGAAATAAGCCGTCTTGAAGGCACCTCCAGAGTGACAGAGGGGCGTATACGCTTAGCCATGTCCCCAACTGCACTGAGGAGCAATGCTAGAAGGCAAAGCAATACCAACCAGCCGCTCAGGATTGTGGCCGGTTGGCAAATCAAGGACTGAAGAAGGGAGTGACTGCCGCAAGGCATATCAACCCGCCTTCACAGCCTCAATGTGCCGCAAGCATACGCCCGACCGCCACCAGCCCGGTTTTTCGTCCCTTGCGGCCCATCTGAGTCGAGCAAGAGGGAGACAGCGACGATTCTTGGGGAAACCAGGCTCCAAAAAATGTGCCTATCGTGTGGTGAGGAAGTCTGGCTCGCCCTTCTTCCCGCCCCGAGACCAACACCGGCAGCCATGTTCCCGTCTCAGCCCAGTTCCCGTCTCAGCCCAGTTCTGCAAACCTGCTTAGCACCTTGGACCCCAAATCTTCCGCAATCTGTCCATCTTACGTCTCCATCATCTCCATCCTTGCCTCTGCATTCAGCTCTGGAAAACGAAGCGAACGTGTAAAATGCCCCAACTTCCTCGTCAATGTGTACCAACCTGTAAATCATCGTGACGTGCTGTTTGGCGAACAAAAAGAAGCAGTAGTAATAAGTAAAGTAATCAAGACTAACATAAAGAGAAAAAAAGAAAGAAAAAACCCGGGTATCCTTTGCAAATGCCGCGCGATATTTCATGCCATGTGAACCTGTTCCCAAGCCCTTTGCCTTTCTTTGCCTTTGCCTTTGTCCCTTGCTTCCCATTTTCCGCCTTTAGACCCAAATTTTGATATCCCTACAGGGGAAAAAAAAAGAAGAAGATAAACACAGTAAGAAACGAAAATGAGAAAGACATGGCCAAGAGTGAGATGTTTTGGAAATCTTCGCTCCACAGATTTGGCGACGGGGAAGAAACGGTGAAAAAAGAGAAACCGAAAACATTAAACAGGGGAGAAGAATGATTTGTGTTCCTTCGCCGATCATCATGTATCCATGATCCAGTTAGGTTGCTGCCTTATTCCTTAACCCAAGCCCCTGCCCAATGTGTGTTGCCAAATCCGCCGCGATGAAATCAGCGCAATGAAAGCAATGAAAGGTCCATCATCATTAGCATCGTAGCCATCCACGTAACCTTCGTCCTCCCATAACCCTCCTTTCAGCAAGTGACTGGCATCATTTTGCTTGAGTAAACATCAACCAGCTCGAGACAATGCAGATGCTTTTCTCTAATCATGGTCTTCGTTTGACATTTCTTCTTGCCGACATCACTTCGTTGGACCATGATGAAACGGGTCCGGATCGCATGCCCACGAACCAGATCTCGGTTCGGGGAGCCTATGTCATGTTCATTGTCGAAGATGGCGGAATGCTGCTGGGGTAGTACCCACTAGAGCTGCTCTTGCCCTCAAATCTTCCGCACCGTGCCTGCGAGTAGTATGAGCTGACTGGTGGATAAAACATACTGGGAAGGCCGTTCTCCCCCTCGGGCTTGACTTTTGTCGGATCATAACCGCTGGACATTGAGGGAACAGTGTTGCTCTCTGCCTCCGTGCGACTGTGGGAGAACAGTTCAACCTGTTGATGTCTTGGGTCGGCATGCTCATTCTCGTAGATCGTTGCGGGGAAGTATTGGTATCCCTTGTGTTCCGTCATCGACTTGGCTTCGTCATGGGACATCATGGGCTCCATGGTAATCTCATGGTGATGTCGTGCTCCATAGCCTCCTCTCGGGTCACCAAACTGCGCGAAGCCGCCAGGGAGCATCGAGCCACCAGGGTGGTAATCGCCACCAGGTCCGAGGATTGAAGAGTAACCGCCGCCGATGCTACCGGCACCGGAACCCCCTGGTCCGCTGCTGGTGCTTCCTCTCCTCTCATTCTGATAGTGACCTGGAGACCGACCGCGGACAATCATCTTGGCTGACTTCCTGTATGCTACCTTGATGTAGTTTTCTGCCCCATTCTGGTTTCCAACATCAGCCCACAGCTCGACGATGAGGTGGTAGTATTGTTGAGCAGCCCTTCTCTTGCCATTGTTCGCCGTGGCCTGCTTGAACTGTATACGCTCAAAGGTATGCTCAGTTGGGAGAGGGCTTTGTTGTTGACCGTATGGCTGGTGGTCATATGCTCTGGATGAAGAGAGGCTTCCGTCGGGGTTGCTGTACATTCCGCTCAGAGGGTGGTGGGTTTGTTGAGCGGGCTTTGGTAGCAACCGGACTTTTTCGGGCTTGGCAACCGGTCCCTTGTCTCGCTTTGGCGTGTGTTGAACCAGCTCGATCGTTTGGTTGTCGCTGTCGGCTACAGCTGCAGAGATAGACATGGCAAAGCCATAGACTATATAAGGCTGTGGCGATCCAGTCTGAACAAATTGGATCTCCGTGTTGGGAAGGTTGGGGGTCAAAGAGAAGGAGCAAACACAGGAAAAGTAGTTGCGCCTGTAGCAGGTCCACTGCTCCTCAGCAAGGAAAAATCCCTTGTCGATGATGCCGGTAATCTCCACCTTGATGGGTGTTGCTTGAGGACCGTTTTGAGGACCGCCATATGAGAGAACACCGCACTCGACAATGCTGGTAAGGGGGGGTATGTTGGGTTGGGTCTTTGACCCGTATGTGCCGTCCATCCTGTGTGTGTTGTAGGTTGCCGGACTAGGGGTGGGCGATAGTGGATGCCGTCTCGAGGTTATGCCGCCGAAGGATGGGGAGCGTGGAATATGATGGTCCTGCCTTCTGAAGGTTGGTGTCGTGGTTGCGTAGCTGTCTCGAATGCTGAGCTGGGAGCCTGGGTGCGGCAGTGCGTTGGATCGAGGGGCATGTGCCATGCCCGAGGCAGAGGTGCTACTAGTCGGCGTGTAAGCCTCGGGAAAGGGGTGGTGTTCCATGGCACGATAGACGGAGGTGGTGCTAAGGGGGAAATGTTTGGCATGGAGGCTCAAGAAGGAGGGGAGAGGTGACACATACTTGGAGCCCAGTCGAGGCCTGACGTCTAGGCTGGTGGAATAAACAGTGGGAGCGGTAGGGAAATAGCCGTGGCCACCTGCCTCAGTGTAGCCGGTTGGTGGAGGGATCGATAGGGGGTTCAGGTTTATGAAGGAAGGCTGAGGCGGCGCCTCGATCGTCGACAGCGACGCGGTATTGTCTGTATAGCTGTTTGCGTGAGAAGAGCGGATGGGTTAGCAACAGGTACCTTTGACTGTAGAGCGTCTTGCTGTGGCTAGATTGCCGAGAAGCCAACCACCCCGGACTTGAGGTGTCTGCCTGTCGTGCACCTCGACGGTACAAAGCTCCTGCTTGCCTGACCAGGTGCTTCACGCTGCTTTGCTTGGTCAGACTGGCTGGCTTGACTGGCTGGCACTCAGTCTTCGCGCACCAGGCATATCTAGCTACCAACGCTCGCAGCTTCTCGCAACCTGAACGCTGTGTACTTTGATGCAGCGTTCAGGTTTCCCATGCGAGACACAAGTGCGCCTGTAGGACGGGGCTACGGTAGCTCCCACAACTCTCTGGTTGTACTGCCAACACTTGGCGTTGCACGACTAGCGATGCCGACAGGATCGGAAGCGCGAACACAGCGCCTTGCGGCAGGGCAACTTGCGCAAGTGGATGTAGATCGAACGAGAGCGACAACAATGGCGAGGGCAGTAATCTGGGTACTCTAACTTGCTGATAGGCCGTAAACTGCGATGAGGCAGATCTAGCGCCGAAAGCAAGTACCCATGTTTTTCTCTGCTTTGATCCTATGCCTCGTCTCTCCTGCCACTAACGACAATGGTTCTTATCGATGGTGTAGTCGTTGACGAGTGATGGATGACAACAAGAGGGGCCGGAAAGTAGAGGTATTGCTCTTTTTCTCAGGGCTGCCGCAAGCTACCTGCCAGTGGTGAACGGGAAGAAGCCGAAGAAGGCGGAGGGGACGGAGAAAGATGAGTGAAAATTGGAAACCGGGTAACGGTAGCAGCCGGCGGTCTTGATGTGAGGTGAGGTAGGGTAACTCAAAACCGGTAGCTCGTGTAATATGAGATAGCCGTGATGGTAACGGCGTTCGTGACGGGGAGATCGGGGCAGGCGGAGAGACAAGACTAAGAACTGGGAAAGTGTGTGCGGAGAGCGGACCGCGATATGGCTTTTAACGCTGGCAGGCCCTTGCTGACCGTGTAGGTAGCTCAGCTCAACCATCGGGAGCTTAGTTACCCGTTCCTTCGCTCCACTCCGCGCACACTTGGGTTGCGGGAGCTTCAGCTTTTGCGGTGCCTTTTTTAGTGTGAAGGGCAAGGGTAGGAGGCGGGCAAGGGTAGCTAACTGGTGCTGAAGAATGATGGAATAAGGAAAGAGGCCTGGTAGAATGCAGGACGACTACACACCATGCCAGGTATGTTTAACCAGTCCGTTGCCCTTGTACAGTTCGTGAAAATGATACCGGTGAGGTAAAGGTAAGGTATGGATACGAACCAAAGTTACCTTGACAGACCACCCATTGTCATACTACCACCGTATGATGCAGAAAACTGGACAGTGCCAATGTGAACAATGACACTAAGATGCGATTTAATCCTCCACTCCGAGGGTGCGGAAAGAAAGTGAAGCAGAAAACCATGGTGCACAGCCAACGAATCGAATCGTAAGAAAGCTTTTGATGTAGTCACTTACCGCATGTCGGCTGTGGTTGGGGGGATGTCGAGACTGTAGTCAAGCTCGGCAGACGGCCCAAAGTCCTGCTAAAAATGCAGCGTCAGTGAGATTTCTTTGCGTACTGCCACTTTTGGTTTCATCTGATTCCCTGGGCATGTCATATGCTTCCATTCCCCTCTTGTCCCATGTCATCTGTCCGACAGCAAGCAGCAGCGAGATGAGGCAAGCAAGCAAGGCTTGATTTGATGAAAAAGCCAAAGATAAATCCGTTGCCTGCCGTTTCTAGGCAGGGGAAGGTGTTCATTGAGCGGTCCTCATCGGTCCTGCGGGGTGCAACATGACAAGAAGGCAGTAGCACCGCAAGAAGAAGCTCATGGTGATGTACCCATCAGCTATTGTAAGCGGATATGGATGCGGTTCCAGACAACTGGAGGATCATTGAGCTAAGTGGTGATGCCGTTGCTTGGCCACGACCATTACCGGGCTATAGGAGCCATTGGGATTGATTGGAGAGCCTAAAACAAGCCGGAAGAGTAAGTGTTATGCACAGTCGCCATGCTATGATGCTACCTAAAACGAGTGGCATCGGTGATAGTTAACGAAACAAGGGGGCTGGAAGGGAGATAACGGGAGCGAGACGTGCCAATGGAAGGGAAAATAGAAAAATTCGAGGCATTTCGAAGACGGGATAGAGCAGGGACGCAAACCGTCTGAGCCAAAGTGGGAGGCAACATGATGTTTGCTCGCTGAGCTGCACTGTTGTTGTTGCCATGCCTCGTCCAGTCTCATCCCGTCTTTTGACATGCTAGGGTGTATGTAAAGCAGAGCTTAGGTACATGGTACCCACCCAGACAGTGCCCTTAGCCGCGCAACGGCAACAGGGGAGCCAGAGACGAGAGGCAGGCTGACAGGCAGAGAAGATGGTTGATGGGACTGCTGCAAGTACACACATAGTGGTACAAGCAAGTACCGCCTGCCATGCAAAGATACATCGAGTCCTAAACAGTGAGCTTGCAGTTGGCCGTCTTTGGCCCGGCCAGACCAGTCGGAACAAGAGCAACACGGGATTCGCTTCGTAGGATTGCCCCTCAAACGATCGGGATGGAACCCTGCCGTCACACAAAACGCGTCCAGAGCTGCATCATCTTGTTCCTTTCAACTGATGCTCTGATAGTGCATTCGGATCTTCAACCTTTTCCCGAGAGCGCTTGCCCAAGACAAAAACTAGAGACGTCTGGAGCTTGAGAAACTCCATAGACTGCGAGCCAGGGCATTCTCCAGCCAGCGAGAGGCCGCAACAGCGACCAGGTGGGCCGGACTAATACGAGCTAGAAGACCGGGACGGAACGCACTGGCGGCCAAGTATGGAGTCGATGTGCAAGCCTTGTCGAAAAAAAGACCCAAGACAAAGCCGGGAAAGGCCGAAAGACGTGAAAATTGTGCAGGAGGTGAGGGATATGATCATGAAAATAGCCTTTCACTAACCTTCAGGATCGAACAAATTCATTCCTTGTTCCAGCGCGTCCCGTTGCCTTTTCTCATGGCTAGCCGCGTATCGGTGGTGGAAAACTCGGCTTATTCGTCTTGATTGCGCTTATATTGATGCCATCACCCTGGCCCCTGTCCCGCCGAGTAAGATTTCGCATGCCGTACAGATAACTGTCGTCTGGTTCGATCGCCGGAGTGTCCAGGTCGAGGGTGCTGCATACGGCCGTAGTGGCCGCAAGAATCAAGGGTCGGATGGGATAGGCGGGCAACGCAAAACAAGACCATGTAGTATCAAGAATTTGATGGAAAAAGGAACGTGAATTTGATGGAATGCGTATTTACCTTTGAAAGCGGCGGATTCATACGAGGCTCGTGAGTAAGGAAGTTCGCTAGTGAGTGCGTTCCCTATACGAAGTCCCCTCTCCGGGAGTAAGTTAGTGAATCTTTTCGGCTACAGTGCCAGTGCTGCCCCGAAACATAGTGGGAAAGAGAGGTCATTCTCGCGCTCCAATTGGGGATTCAGACCTCCCAGGCGAGTCGTAAGAGGAAAAGAGCGCAAGTTGCGAGTGTCCAGGTAAAAGGGGATCCAGAGGTCGTGCCTCGATTCCATTGCTTGTCCTCATCTTCTCCCTCCTCTTGTTCTCCATCTTCTGTTGTTTCCTTCATCCTCTTGGTTCTCGACTCAGCAGCTCAGAGTGTATTTCTTTCCGATTCCGATGTGCCTTGCTAAAACTTGGTTGAGGGTTTGATTGGTTGACTGACCTTGATATGCGCCCCTGTCATGCCAAGCGGTCAATCTACACCCCCTGTACAGCGACGAGAAAACAGCGGTTGGTGCTTGCTTCGTTAAAACCTAACGTCAGAAAAAGAGGTCCTATTAGCATGACTGATCAAAGGGAGGTCCAGTATAGGCTTGTATGGGCAGATATATAAGAGGTGGACATGGGCAAGAACGTGGGCAGGGCACGAGAGGACCAGCCCGCCGGCACAGAAAATGACGAATGGACCAGATGGCCCGAGATGTAATCTGAGTCTGTATCCAGCGCTCACGAGATTCCAGGCTCAAAGCTGTCTTCCAAATCCATAAACTTGATGTTATTGGAGAGAGCTGCAGTCCTTTTCTCCGACCTATGCCCCTAGCTCCCCATAGCTGGCTCGACCTCCCAAATTCTTGGCGGGATCGCAGCGAAGGCTTGGAGCCCGGCCATCACGAACAGCGTTGTAGAAGGGGTGATGCACTAACATGCAAGTCAGAGAATAAGGGTGTGTAGGTACCTGGTCGGGATCAGTGCTTGTCCTACGTGACCAACGTCCGCTCCGATTGCTCAAAGTGATAATATGTGCAGGAAGAGTGATCGCTGCAGCCGGGAACCACAACCCCGGGTTTATCGGTCCTTCCAAGCAGGGTTCCGACCGACAGCTAGGGAACGAGGAAGGATGGGAGGTCAAAAAAAAAGGGAACGGGCTGCGGAAACACATTATCTGTGATCCTCGTCATCTTCAGCTCACCTTGTTGAAAGCTTTTCTTGGCCCTCAGATTCTCGTCTGGTGTCTTTGCGAGATGGGCACGTCGGCTGGCCGCCAGGTTATCGCTTGCGGAAAATACGGCGCGGTAGAAGAGAGGCTTGCCGATGATCTTGCGGAGATGTGAAAGTCGGAAAACGAAATCGCTCTGGAGGTTCGCTCGGTGATGCCGTAGGTGTGGCTAACTTGTTTAGACACTTTCCTCGACCGTATGTTTCCGAGCGACGATGACGACTGCAATCCTAGGCTGTTTCCAGCGTGCCTTCACCTGATGAACCAAGGCAATGACGCCGTACTATCTGGTCGAGTGCAGGATCGCAAATAGGTGACTTTCTAGTGCCCTCGATGGGACCCCGGGTGCGGTGGCTTGAAGAGGATCGTACAGAGATGGAAAGAAGAACGAAGGGAGTGCGGAAGTTCGTTCGGAAGTACGTCCAGCACAGCGGTGAGTTGTACAGGCAGTGTGTGTGTGTATCTCCAGGATAGGGCTCTCAGAACGCCAACGAGCTCGTAGAGTAAAGGGAAACCCAAAAGATGCAGGATGGGGTGGTCAGAAGGGATAGCTATACCTTCTTAAGTTCAAACACGAACAAGATGGGTAGCGCAGGGGTTTGAGACAACGACGATGGGACACATGGATGCGGAGAGAAGTCAAGAGTCCCTGGTCTTTTTAATCTTAAGACAAAGCCCGATGTCCTTCCTCAGACGAGGCGATTAGGTGGACCACGCTTTTGGTTGGCATCTCTATGCAGTAGCAGCCAGAGAGTATGATGACCGGTGGAAGCCCACGTGTGAGTCTGGGCAGAGGGTCCCCCATAAGCCTACTCCGATGATTGAATCGAAAACGCTACGCAAGACTTCAAAGCAGGGGGCCGCTCGAGTCGCAAACCAACACTTCACTTCCTCTTGTCTTAACCGATAACTTGATCGTCGACCGGGATGTCAGCACGGTTGATGTGCTTTCTACAAAGAAGGCAATGCGTATTTCTTGGGCAAGCAAGGAAAGAAAGCAAAAATTCACCAAACATTTCTAGGTGAGGTGACAGTTGGGCAATGTAGTGATGATGGTGCTGCCTCAAAAGGTCCTGATCTTTCACTTCCCTCGTCGTCAACTCTGAAAGGCTGAGTGGTATCCACTGCAATACCGTAAGTACCCGTATTTGCCAGTGATAAACATCCGCAATTTTGAGGTCGAGGTATCAAAAGGTTCCGCGCCAGTGTGAATAGCTTCTCTGCTGGCTTCTCTGGAAACCTCGTCTTCTATGCATCAGGGTATGCACGTATCCTTCCTCCAAGGACTTCTACAATGCGCCACAAACATCTGTTTTGATTAGAAGAGAAACCCGCCGGGCAAGGAGTGATGCCCCAGAGACGGGTAAGTGCAGACCGTTGACAGGCTTTGGGCCATTGAGAGTTGAAATCCTGCCACCCTAATCGGATGTCCCAATCCTTAAGCCCAGTACTGCTTCATCAGGGTAGATTGCTGCAGTAAGTTCGCCTGCGCAGTTCTTTGGCTGACTTCCTGCATCACTCAAAGTCAGGCGTCGGTGATGAAGAGGCGGAAAGGTGAGAACAGGGTCAGGCCAAGGTCCAACCCCAATGAACCAGACATTGTCAGCCAGAGGAAGGGAAATTCCGTATTGCAGTAACGACGTGCCAGCGCAGAGCTGAAGGCCCAGTTCATAAATGCAGCACGCCTTCAGCTTTCGGCCCTATAGGTTTGACGTGTTCGGCAACGGCCGAACAAAGCTCTTGCAGGGAGACCAAATCAAGGCCATACAGGTCTGTCTTACTCGATGGAGCGGGGCCCCTTGTACCGACACGTGAGGTATACAGTCGACGATGTAGTTCCTCTTCGAGACACGGGTCCAAATATGCCTCTTTTTCTGTTTCCAAGAACCTCTCGGCCACGATCCCGACGTGGAGCCTCACAGGCAGATTTGGATGGGCACCCCTTCAGACACAGCCGTTGGAGTGGCCCGGGCGATACGTCCGTTACCGGGATCGTGATGCACGCCATCGAGAGAGCATGCAAACTGCCCGGGGCCCGGCAAGGTAGTTTTCGGTGTCCTGCCTCCTTCTGCCCCCACACACCGAAAACGAGACGAGTAATGGGATGCTCTGCGGTAGGAAGGTCAGCAGCTGGGCTGAGGGAAGTTTGTTTTGCTCCATGACCCATTGGATTTGCCCGTTTCAGCAGTGGGATCCAATCATGTCCTACTGTGTTGGGACCACCCTTGGTACCCCATGACTGAAGGTCCAGCGAGACGGAAAGCAGGGGGAGACGAATGATCAATCTGGGAGGCACGGACGAAAATACCGCTCGGCCGTTCTTTCCCCCCTTCGCCAAAAGCTTGACTTGGCCGTACCGGTACTATTCTCCTTGCTGCTGCTGCTGCCGCTGCTGATGCGATGGTTGCTCTATCGCGTGGCCAGATATGAGCTGATGCTGCCGATCCAAAAGGAAGGGGTGAGTGGACGAAGGGCAGGAGGTCGTTTGTGCAGGTTCCCGTCTTTCTTCGAATAGATGCATGTGTCCAGCCACCAAACCCGAGGCTGGCGCTAGGCCTGCTGGCGTAGAGCGCTCCTATGACTCCATAGCGGAAGGGGGCAAAAGGTTCATCCAATTGTTTCAGATGAGATATTCTTTCGGCCGTTTGGTCTGCTACCCGGGGGGTTCAGGCAGGTTCGGCCAGTGATTGGCTGAGGACTTGCACAGGATGACAATAGAGGTACTTGGAAGAAGTGCTTGTCCTTGAGGAAGCAGGTCGTTTTTCTAGCTGATCCGGGGTAATTAGAGTGAGTGGCATGGCTTTGCGCTCCTGTTTCGACGATAGCAAATATCGGATGAGGGTTGTTGTATTGTATAATCTTGGGAGTCGTTGAAACTGGCCAGACGGAAGCCGGTGAGACTTGGCAGATGAAGAGGTTATAGTAACAGGCCTTCTTCTCAATGAAGTACCGGTATCATGACTGCCTCAGCGATCGGTTCGGGCCGCTTAACGAAACGGCTCAGGTTGTGTTGGCGTCCAGGTTCCGGCTCAAACAAGAAGCGCACAAGGCGAAATATTTTGTGAGTGCAGCAGATGTTTGTTCTTCTAGAATGCGCTGAATGCCGGTTTCATGGGCCATTCCACAGACCAATCTTCAGAAACACTGCACCTGAATCCAGCAGAGCAGGCTGGCAGCCTGGCAACAGGGCCGGCAGGGGCAGCAGAAGCAGCAGTACTAAGGTACACAATGTCAGCATGGCAGTAAAGCAGTCTGCAAGCCTGCTGGGCGGATGGTTGGAACACAAAAAACGCCTTCGGGGCTTGTTTCTGGCGCACCCCATGTTTCCCACACCTCCCTCGCTGCAAAAGAGATCTGTGCCATGTGACACATCACTCCCCGGCTTTTGACAACTCCAGGGTCCTTGCGTGGGAAACATGGATTGTAACGACGGTTTAGCAACAATGGTGGTGAAGATGGTAATGGTGATATTGATGATGGCCGTGGTGATGGGTGGATTTGGTGCAAGTGCTGCCGAGTTGCATGCCATAAAAAGTGAAGGTATTCCCGTCGGACTTGACACCTCTAGGTACCTTGGTCAAGCCCACTGCCAAACATGGTCAAACCCACCGAAAAAGATGAAATTAGCGTAGGCGTCAGGCCGGGTTGGGACTGTATGTACCTGTTTGACTCTGACGGACTGCCCTGGGGACGACGGAGTCTGCTAGGTCTGGCTGTCTCACCTCTCTCCAGCGGTGCATCCACTGGATGGTACCTGGTGGGATGCATGAACACGCCCACATTGGGTAACTGCCCCAGATACCATTTTTCTCTCTGAACGTCGCATGTTCAGTGACCACCACCGTCCATGCCAATGAACCAACAGAATGCAAAGGTCATGGGCTGGAGGTAACACATGTCGTGCAGCCACTGCCGCAACGAGGCCATATCGCGTCTAGAGTACCTGGAAAGTCAATTAGAGATGAGCTCGTTCCTTGGTTGGATGAGGCAAAAATTACCCGCTCGGATGCCTAAGGTACCCTGACGTTCGCCAGAAGAGAGAAGGGCTTGAGAGGGAGATGGGAGAGAGGCAAGTGATTCTGTAAGCTGATCGCCCATGCATGTTGATCCGAAAATCCAAACGTGTCGTGAGGCGCCATGGACGAAGATGCAGACGAAGATCACTCCGATCCATCCTCCTCCGAGACGGGTGGTCGAAAAGGTGGGAAAGACGAGCTCAGATCCCGTCTGTCTGTCGAGGAAATTCTCAACCCGAACAACCTGACGGCAGACCGCGGGGAGGTACCTCTTGAGGGGTATTCCCTCATATGATTGGCCCATTCGAAGGAGGAAGATAAGACTTTGATGAGAAAAGAGAGAAGCGTCTGTCCATCTCGCTGGAAGGTTGAAATGGGACAAGTGCGATCGGAAACCAACGCCAAGCTCTCCTTCCGTCTATTGACGGCAACAGGGTTGCCGACCCAAAGCACCCCCACTCTCGACATGTCTCCACTTATCCTCGCATTTTGAGTGGTCACTTACTGCACCATTCACCTTGGCGTCTTTCTCCGCACCGTGACTACTGTACATAGTACTCAAGACCCACTTTGAGAACCTCAACGTCGGTCAAGGTCTCAGAATGGGAAGGAGCCATGAACTTGAAAATGGAAGTCACAGAGTGAACTCATGTCTTCTTCATGGACGCAGTACTTTCCATTATCTTGCACGTCTCCAACACGGCTCTTCTTCGGGATTGACTTGAACCAAGTCACATGGTTAAGTGAGGGCTTCAAGTTCTGTTCGTGCTTCTCACTCAACACAGTGCCAGCTGCTTTGCAAACTGAAATCAACTTCGACTGATATGGGGATTTTCGAATGGAAGAGAATGGAACGCAGGGACAAAATCGAGCCATACGGTCCAATACCAGCATTGTATTGTAGACCCCAAGCTCTTTCCATCAATCCTGGAGAATACGGATTCCGAGGGGTAAAGGAAGTTGCAGGCGTCGGTTCCAGCTCCTTCCCGTCATGATACCTTCCATATGATCACATCACCTCACACTTGCAGTCCAGTCCCATTGATTTTGGGAGACCCGGACATCGCCTACCGCGACGGACTTGGCGATTTCTGTCAGCACTCAACAGCAGTTTCCCACTCCATTCCAATCTAGCCACGAAACCACTCGCTCCTGTCTGTCCTTGCTTTCAATCGCACATGACGAGACGACATGATTGGAACTACCGAGCATCGTCAGCTTCCCTCAGAATACGCACACATCTTTCGTCCACCACACCTACCTCTTGTAGGCCCGGATGCTGCCGATGCGCATACTCCTTTTACTAGGCCAGCGCAGGAAGTCGCTCCTTGGTCTCATCTTGTCGCACAGTTTGTCTCTCTTGTCACCCACTTCGTCCCCCATGCTCCTGCTCAGGCCTGCCTGTTCCGAATTCCGTGAATGGCTCAGGAAAAGCAGCCAGCCCCAGAAAAGAGGCAAGAGAGAGAGAGAGGTATGTATGCATCACCCCATCACAATACCTTAACACTTCTTTTCCCAAATCACAGCACAAGCTGTTAGCAGTTGATGCTGTCATTACCGAGACCTTTACCCAGCGCGAGATATCAACCGGATCCAATCAGCATTCGCCGCTACCTTTGTCATCACAAGTACTGACAATTCACTGATGCTTTTCCAGGTATCCGTCATGATCCGCCCTCACCGGTCACAGGTCTCTGTCCAGCCCGGGAGTTGGTTCACCGGCGACAATTGGCTGGTTCACCATTCCATCTCTAGAGGGTGTGAAGCTGGACCAGGATGTGACGCGATTCTATGCAGACATTAATGCGCCAGGGCTCTCTCTGTCTCCTCATCGATGAGTCGAGACGTTCCAGAGTATCATTCAGGGCTTTCCTTCTGCCTGCTTGTTGCCCTTAGCGAGCCGTCGGCTCTCGATGTCTGCCTCCGCACTCGTCCGCCTTCATCAGAATCCAGGTCCCTTTCCACCCTCTACGCTGTACGGCATCTACGGGAGGTCGAGCCCGCCACTAACAATGGCTGACATGCACGGAGCTCGAATCATCAAGTTCCGCCGGGCATACAGGCATAGTATATCTGCTGTTAGGCACAAACACTTGCTCCCTCAACACATGCCAGGTAGGTCGGCATATCTGCTAGAGGTACAACGAATGTGACTCATCCGTGTCCTGGCTATAGGCACTCATGAGCTGCTTGGCCTATCTAGGACGGACAAGCCGCTTCCCGGTTGGTTCCCGGAGGTTCCCGGGCACCTTCCACCAGACGGTACGAGCAGGTACACAGCCGCCACGGCCGGTACAACACCACGCTTTGATGGTATCAAGTCCTTCGGCACAAGTTGGGCCTCAAGATGGGTTGGGAAACAGACAGTTCACCCAATGGCTGTCTGGAGTCTGGTTACAACAGAATGTGACAAGCTTGGCTAACACGGAGGGCTTATGACGCTGAGATACCTTGTCATTACTTGACACTCAAACCGGAGGCAAGATGATGAGCCGTGCTCTTGGTGTCAGACGGCATATCATGACCCCTAACTGTTGAGTGTCCAGGCAGTCCGTCCGCGATCAGCCGCCTGAGGGTGCTTGAAGATTGTTCAATCACACTTCAAGGTAGGCCACCTACCTGTGATGCTTGCACCCTATCCTGTCTTGGCACGTTTACTGCCGGTCTCTCAGTTATGTGTTGTTTCCTGCCCGGCGCTGAGCTCTTGAGGTAGGCGATAATGCCACATGGTTCTGGGGGCAGTCGGGCAGCACATCGGTTCAACAGGTCCTTTGCCCGTGGTAAATAGGGCTGATCAAGCCCAACTCCCAGAAAAGGCCAGCGAGCGAGCGATTTGAATGGCTTTGCCATCCTTGACATTCATATCCATGGTCATGTTATCCGGTTGGTGCCGTCAACAAGAACATCATTGGACTTGACGTTGAGGATGGTCGGAATCCCCTGCGAATGGCCATCAAAGGATCACTGATACCATGGGTATCTGAGATTCCAGCCCCATACCAAAGGTGTTGAGAAAGGCAGACGTACGAAAACACAAAAATGCTTCAGAGCTTACATACGATCCGGTCACTACACCCTTACCACACCTGATAGCTCCGGTTGCCTGCCTACTCGAAGGGGCCATAGATTGTCCAATCAACAAACAAGAAGGGTGCAGATGTAACCACGCCGCCTCTCCATAGAAAGTGTCTTCCATTTCCCACCCCAACTCGACTCCGACGTCTGGACAGACACATCCCGACGCTTGGTACGTGCATTCATATCGACATCACCGTCTGTTCGTTTCAATCGGGCAATCACCGGTCATTCTTTTCAGCGACTGACTTGGTACGGCAGTAAGGCGTTGAAGCATGGAGCTGTCTGCATTTTCGTCCCGGGCCCTCCTCTCTTCGCGCAATATGGGACTGGCAAGAATAAGGAGCTTCGTACGAGACCACCCTCCTGGGAGCGGTCACCACATACCCGAACTTGCGCAAGTCGCTGCAGACGGGTATCCTCAGTCCACGACCGCTACAACTACCGAGCCAGGGGCTATCTGTGGTGCTTGGACGCTCTTTGAGGGCACTTTGGGCTAATTTGAGTTTGCCAGAGGTTGCTCAAACATCGTCTTCGTCTCCGAATCCAGGTTTGTTTTTGCTACGACTTCCAAATTCGATCGCTAACCCCTTCCGAATCCGGCCCTTTAGACTTCGGTTTTTGTTCAACTATGCCACGACAGACAGGACCGCATTGTTTTGCCACCGAATGCCCCGCCGAGACGAACCATAGATTGCACCGCCGCAAGCGTCATGCCGTGACCGAAGTGAGCTCTCTCGATCTAGCCCAAGGTGGATAAGGAGGCTATCACAAGAAAGAGCTTGGCAAGGCAGGCTTCCTTGACGAGCGAAATACCGTCCCCATGATGATCTCAGACCGGCTGGGTGCCTGCGTGGCGCATACTCCGAAGCGGGTGGAGTCGCGAGTTGATTTCATGAGCCTGATGAAAACCCATGAGACTCCGTCCTCTGCGTCTCTTGCTTGTCTCGAAACCGCACCCGCATTTGTCTGTCCCACAAGCATGTCACTACACGCCTCATATCTCGGCCCGTCAGCTATGTCGCTCAAGACGGTAGATCATGGTTACTCGATGGTATTCCCCACTTGACCCGTGGTAATGTGTGACAGGCTTTCAGTTCGAACTTTACGCTTGACACATTAATCGGACGATGATCTGCTTGTCTCATGGGAGGCCGTGGCCTGCTGTCAGGGAACTGCTAGTCTCACCAAAATGGTCTAGGGCGTAACACGGCGCCGATGTGTCTCCGATTATGGCAGAAGTCTTGGCTGGGGGTTGAATGGCTATCTGGGATTGCCCAGGGGCTGGGCGTCAGTTGGCCCATTGTTGTCCACCATGGATTTGGGTGAGACAAGATTCAGAAACCACCCTGACTTGTCCATCATCAAGTGAACCAGCAATCTAGCGTTGCCCAGTTTGGCTCGGAAAGTCGGAGTCCATAAGTCACCACCAAGTCAGAGGGGCAAGCAGACGTTGGTGATGGTTGATAACGTCAGAAGGGCAGGTGAGCAAAGCTGCAACCAGCATACGGCTATGCCTCCAAAGGCCAGACCATCTTTGCCTCCTCGTGCATAGACTGTGAAACACTATCAGGTAACGGGATCTTTCGTGATGGCTGGTACCTGCACGGAAAGCTTGGATGCCTGCCATGCAGAGATATCTTGGTTGGGGCAGCTTACTCACGATCCCGTCGGAGCGACACCTCCCTGATGCCTCGAAACTCGCCAAACATGGCACCACGACGACATGGAAGATGGGCAACCCTTCACACCCGATTCGTAAAGAATGCTTCAAGGAGGGGAGAGTTTTGGCTTGGAAACTAAGAATAGCACGGACAGACGGATGATGAGAGGGGATAGGCGCCTCGTTCTTGATGCATGCGAGGTCCGGACACGAGATCACGCTCCGATCAGGGCGCGAACGTCCCGGGGCTCTCATAGGCGCTTCGCCGTCATCACCCTCCCGGTCGGTCTTTCAATATGAAGATGCAGAAGGTTGTTTGAATCAGCAAATGCAGGAAAACACCCGGGGTCATCTCCATTGCTGGCTATGTCGGATCCGGCATGGAGGCCTGCGGTCACGATTGCAAGCTGACAATGGAGCTGGCATAGGTCGTCAGTTGCTTCACTTGATTGGCAAGCCCGAAATATTTTGGGGCTCCCTTCTCATCGGACTGTGTCTATGTGAAGCAATAGTCACGGGCAAATATTCGGCCCAAGACAATCCTCAAATCTGCCCAGACGAGCCACCCATCTTCAGGTTTATCGAAGGCTTCCGAGCCAAGCTAATCCCCATTGGCCGAGAAGAAGGTCAACAAGAGTTCCGGAGATAATGAGGACATCAAGGGTCTTCTTCCGCTAGGGCAAGCGATGCGCCAATCTTGGTCGAATGGATTTGAATGATCCATTATCCCCTGCTTTCAGGCTTCCATAGACGGTTAGCTCTTCAGTCAGTTTCCGGATGGTTCTCCGGTCTTTCTGCACGCTGTAAGGGTACGAGACACTTCAAACCAGCTAGTCGTCCACGGGGTTTGTTTTGTGCGAGGGTGGCTTCTAGAAGGCAGGAGGTGAAGCCACCAAAGAAAAGGCAGAGAAATGTGGAAAACATGCACCCCCGATGATGGCGGTGCCAGGGCCCGCGACGGGATGGGATGGGAACCACACCTCAGGCAATGGCCAACGGTTTTTAAGGAGGCTTACAGCACGGGCCTCACCACACCTGGACCCCATGCCCGGAAGCATGACCTGCATCATTGGTGGACATGCGCCCGGACCCGTTCAGGGCCTTTTTCACCCACTCAAAGGCATCGGAGGCGCGAGAAGTCTTGGCCTCCGTGTTTGCCTGCCCGTGCCATTCCTTCCTCACCTTGACTGTTCCTTCTTTCTTTCTACACTAGACCTACTCCTTCCCTTGACCATGACGTACCCAAGCTGATCCAGTCAAAATACCTTGCATGCGATGGAAGTTGCCGTCCACACGATACAGTCATTTGCACTATACCGTACCTAACCATTGCCATCCCTGCGGGGCCCCATCTCGTTGTTGCCTGGGAGGAGGAGGCATCCGGTCTGCGAGCCTCTCTTGCTTACAACATCATCTCTTTCTTTGTTTGTGCAATCAACATCCAACCTCAAGGTACCTTTCAGCAAAGTTACCTAATGCCGAAAAAGAGACTCCAGTTCAAACAATATTCCAAACCGCAGTCGACTGCTCCAGCTTCGTTGAGCTCCACCGCTGCGGGCGCCGGCAGCCACAATGGTGCGTTACCTGAACTTGCCCGCTACACCACCCACCCTCTCTGTGTAGCCCGTCATCTCATTCATTCCCTTCATCCACCCCTTGCCTTACCCTGATAGCCAGCCCTCCCCCTCCCCCTGTCTGGCTGTCTAATCCGGCGATTGGGCGGGTGCATGACCCGCAAAGCTATCGTGCTCCTCGAGCCTCGCCCGGTGCCTTTGGCAGAGACTGTTCATACACCGGTGATGGATGATGCCAACAAGGGCGAGCATAGTTTATCTAGCATGGCTTGTTGTGCTAACACACTGGACTATAGGTGAATCAGAAAGTCGTGGTGTCAACCAGCTGCTCGCTGAAATGCGCCGTTTCGGTGTGAACAGTAATAGTAATGCTCAGGGTGCATTAGATGTTCGCCCGACGGTGCCACCGGTCATCCGGGATATTTTCCAGCTACCCGAGACACCGGCGCCTAGGCCGCGTCCGGGTCGGGGCCGGGGTGGACCCCGTGTCGATGCCGCCGGAAGGAGGTTGCCTCCCGGTCCGGCCCCGCCCCAGAGCTGGCTAAATCGGCCGGCACACGGAATAGTTTCCACAGTGCCTCATCAGTCCGGCTCAGACGGACGCCGCCTTGACCAGCACATGTTGCCCGAGTTGAATCTTCCGGCCCGAGGTAGTCTAATCGACTTGACTCTCCGGCAATTCGCACACAGCTGGGATTTCCAAAGAGAGTACTGTCACTACCACCTCTACCATCTACCTACACACCTTCGCGAATCACTGGTGGCCTACCTCAGCATATGGAGGGACCCCGGCCACGTCACCCTTGCAGACCTCAAAGCTATTCTCCTCCCTCCACAAAAGCAAGAAGATGACGATGACGACGACGACGACGACGACCAACTATCAAAAGAGGACTACCTCGACCCTAGTATCGCCAACAAAGACTTCCACCACCTCGATCTCTCCCATTCTATCGGCACCTCCCTCTCCCTCCGCGAGCTCACCGACCTTCTTTTCCCTCCCAAACCCACCGCCAGCAAAACCATCACCGCCGCATCCCTCCACACCTCTGAACCCAAGGACTCATGGGAAGACTCAGCCGACGAAGAAGACGAATTCCAACCGGAAGCCCCCCAAATCCCCCGCCCTCTCCTGCCCAACCTGACGCACCTCTCTCTCTCTCTCACTCCCAACCCTCTCGCCTCTTCCACCTTCACGACCCCAGGGACATTAGGTAACCACCCCTTACCCTCCTGGCGGCACCTCCTCGCCTTCGCCTCTCACCACCCCACCCTCACCTATTTGTCTTTGGCCAACTGGCCCGAACCCTCTCTCACCCCCAACGCTAAGTACGCATCCTTCGTCACCGCCCAGGGGAGGAGGGTGCAATACGGCGGTACGGGCCCCTATAGCCACTCGCTAGATAATGACTGGTCAGAGGCTATCCTAGTATTAAGGAGGCTGAGCCGGGCTTGGTACAGACTGGAGTGGTTAGATCTCAGAGGGTGTGGGGGTTGGTGGGAGGCTTTGTGGGCGGTAACTCGGGGGCCAGGCGGGGATTTGGATCAGGATGGTATGGAACCTGGGGGAATGGCTAGGGGAGGAGGAGACGTCAGAGAAGGGGATAGAGTAGATTGGAGGGTGGATTGGGGGAAGGTGGACACCGTTGTCTTTGGTATTGAAGAAGAAAGGGCCAAATTTTTGGGTGGGAATGAGGAGGTGGTAGCGGAGAAGGGGAAGAGGCTGGAGAGGCATGTTAGAGGTGTCAGGCAGGGGAGGGGGAGGTGGTTTACTGTTTGTTGAGGAGAATTGGGGTAATGAGAGAGGTCTTTCTGGTGTGGACGGGATGAATTGGATAATAACGTAAATGAAATGGAAATATGGGACGGATAGATTGTTGTTCATATGACTGAGCGACAACATACAATCCAAATGCTGTTCTGTTTATTCGTCCAAGTCCCTCTTATGACTGACATATGTTGATGAGCAAACTCGATGATGGACGCTGTTCATCCTTCCTTCATTGATATAATAATAGTCTTATTCCCTATGCTACTTATCTATAGCGCCTTATTGGCATGGGGTACTTCTCCTGGTTCTCTAGAGGAAACCGTGCGGCGATAAGCGCCGTCGGATGAAAACCGCCAGCTCCTTTCGGTCGCGAATGAATCGCGCCTACTCCATCTCGATTCCATCTGTAGCGGTGCTCACCCACCGCCCCAGCAAACAAGCCACTTCCCCTCTACCGCCTTCGATCCAACACCAGAACAATCGAGACACCGCTCTCGCACGCTGCTCCTTCCTCCCAAACCACCCATGGCAATCGTCCCTTCCCCATCGTTTGCCCTTACTCCCGCCTCGTCATCATCCCCCAAACTCCTACGATTCCACCAAGGTTTTCACAAGCGCAAGGGCCTCTCCTTTCCCTCTATATAAGAACTCCTCCCTGCCGCCATCTTTCGAGCTTTCCCTTCTTCCCCATCTGACCAGCTCTTAAGATGGCGTCCTCTTCTGCTGGCCGCACTCCCGACCGTCCTCCCGGCCGCCCTTCCAACCCCCTGGGCCTCGCGACTTCCTTCATTGATAGGGAGGGACCTCCGCTCTGGAATCTCCCCGTCCGTGTCAAGTTTCAACGACTTGACCGTGCGGACATGACAGAATGTGCTTGACCAAGGCAACTGCTAGTTGAAGATTTTGATATGAAAAGAATCCAGTGTTTGTTTGCGAGCATTGATGTTGGCCTTAGGGCGTGTTTGGTTCAACCATCAAAACAAAAGTTTGTATGGGGAAATTATCCCTGTCAGCCAACACATTGCAAATCGTAAGATAGATCCGGCGTCGGACCTCCTTTACCCCCTGTAACCCCCCTGTAACCCCCCTGTGAGCTAATGCACCAGGCTCTTGGCCGTACCTCCCCTGTATGCGCCGTGCATGTGCTTACATGAGGTCTTATCAACTTCCTAATCCGGTATAGTGATAGTTCATTCTGTTGGTTTCTATCTTCACGGGTTGGACCATGAAGATAGAGCGTTTTGTTGGTTGACAGGGGTAGAGGATGGTACAAAGCGCTATCTACAGCCTGCAGATGGCACTTTGTACCCTCCTCTACCCCTGTTGAAAACAGATGGAAAAGTTGTTGGTTGAACCAAACGCGCCCTTAATCCTCCAGTTTTTCTCTCCAATCCAGTCACCAACCAACTTGACTGAAATCGGGAACTGTTGGCGTCCTTTCATAGTTTTACTTGTTTGTAACTAGCTAAGGTAGCTAGTCTTTTTTCGTCCAGCATCCTAAAAAAAAAAAAAAAAAAAAAAAAAAAAAGAAAAAAAAAAAAGGGGAGAAGGAACATGGGGCAGCGATAATCTAATTGGTCAGATCGCATTTTTTGCAATGAATGGTATGATAATTTCTCTATGCTGTTTGGTACGCTCGGTATCCACGCTCAGCCACGGTGGACGAGGCTGTCTGTTTTGTCGATCAAGGTAAGGTAGTGTAGTGTAAAAACGCCTATGTTATGTTCGGAAGCCCAGTATACTAGTATAGTAGAGGTTGCATATACTGTTGATGGCCTGCAGCGAAATCGCTGTACAGTAATACAACAGTAATGCACCCCAAACTCCCCCATAACGGTCTCAGGTTCGTTGGTACTGTTGTACTGGCTGGAAATCCAGTCTTTAGTGCTCTCATACTCATGGGTTTTTACGCAGTATGAAAGCGAAGAACGCAGTAAGAACTCCAACGATTTCTAGCCTTCTAATTGGTCAAATGCAGCCCATTGGGGGAGTTGGAGGTCGTTGGGGGAAGTGCAGCGACTTGCAGATTTTTATTGGAAAACAGCCGAACGCAGAAAACACGGCAGTATGCCGTTGCTTACTGCTATATAAACTTCCTTACTATTACTGGCATACTGGGCTTCCGAACATGCATTAGCCTCGAACAACTCAGCCTCCAGGCGTCGCATTTATATCGGATTCAGCCTTGGCAGCATCGCTAAGCTCGCATTGCTCGGATTCTGTAGGACGCAACGGCATCAGAGTTGAGTCGAACAGATGAAGTTGTTCAACTGAAGTTAGTCTAGTTTATTATCACCAACTTGTATAAAGAGAGGCTTCCTCCTCGCCATTCTTGCTGGTGATTCATCTCATCATCACACAAGCAACAACAACAACAACAACAACAACAGCCATTCACCCAGCTTAACATCTCTTCCACAACCTAAAGTCGTCTTTTTCTGTTCTTTCTCTTCCCCACCATGAAGACTCAATCGATCCTCATCGCCCTCGGCAGCATGCTCCTTGCCGTCCAGGACGTTTCCGCCGAATGCTACACATCTGGTGACAAGTGGCCCAACAAGGAAGAAGCCCGGCGGTTCGTCATCGATGCTTGCAACAACCAGGGTGGAATGTTCACCGGCACCTACTCCAAAGGACAAACCAAGGCCATGTGCCCGAGATCCAACGGGCTCGGCCTGCTTTTCGAGGTCCAGAACCTCACCCCGAACGAGGGCCAGTCCGATCTCAACAACGCCGAGTGCACCGTCCGCTTGGAAAACGAGATCAATGGCTGTGATAGGGGCGGCCAGTCGACTATTTCCGGTTGGCGCTTCCGGTAAGTTCTTGGTCCCTTGGACGGACGGGGATTTTTTTTTTTTTTTTACAACAACGGAGTTGTCTTTTTGATGAATGGCCTTTGGCTGACCTTCATGATTCTTGTAGCGCCGACCCTGGTGCCTGCTAAGTCACCTAGGTACTGATGGGCGAGACCGCTGGGATGCGTGGCTGGAGTTGGCTGGTACTGGTAGGCGCGAGCTAATGCGCACTATTTCAACGAAGGTGAATATATGGGGACGGGGGGAGGATGTTATCTTCTGGGCTGGTAGTCAAATTGGTCCTGAGCGTTCGTTGTTGGTGTGCGGGTGGCCTTTCAGTTCTATTCGCTTGTTAGTCGAAGCACTCATGGTAGTCAATGTTTGAGCTGGTGAACGAGAAGTCTGTAGCTTTGATGTACTGCCTGCCTATCAGTAGAAGCGTGGTGTTGCTGAGTGACTGTGGCTGGGTTGAGGGCGCAGATGAGTGTGGTGATGCAGAATAAAACGAGCATCAAGGGCCATGGGTTTGTTTATCCCGACAATGCGAATGTTAGGTACCAGGTAAGGGGTTTTTAGGTTGGTGGTAGTTCAACGGTTACCAGATTCCAGAATTAGGGTTTGGCAGCAACAGTCGAGGCCTGATAAATAACAGGAAGTGGAAGCCAGTCCTGGTGAGCTTGTTGGGTGATTCCTAGATAGGTTGTTGAAGGCCATCATCCAACGAACAGTCACTGCAGCATGTCATGACAAGCACGAGGCATCCCGGTCACCGGCGGGCGCTTGTTTTGACGTTGGTTCAAGAAAGGCGTTGGCTCTGGTTGCTCGTTCGCCGTTGGTGACTGGTGACTGGCGACTGGCGACTGAACAATCCGATGGCGTTGGATGACGTGAGAGGTCGAGTTCGTTCTCCACCAAAATCCTGCTCGCCTACTTCCGAGGAAGCTCTGTGCGGAAGAAAATTGCACCCCGCGATTTCATGGGACTCTGGTGGAAAGAAAGAAATAAGGAAGGGTCCTGGACGCCCGAGCTTGAAGAAAGGAAGATCCTTGTCAGCGACAAAATGCAGGAAGCACGGGCCATGGCGGATCGTTTCTGAAACAGGCTGTTGAGGACGAAAAAGCGGAAAGAGTGGCCAATCAGAATGCGGTGCCTGAGCTCACGATTGTTGGTCGCGACCCTAGCGAGCCTGAGAAAGAAAGAGGAAAAAGGACCAGACCCCAAACACAATTTCCGGGAACCACTGGGCACTCAAATGTGCCGCAACTCTGCAACTGAAAGAAACAGACACTAACCAAGTGGCTCTTTCTGGTACTTTCGCATTGTTGGCATCGAATTCCTTTCATTCCTTGTTCCCAGAAAAGAAAAGCAAACTTAGCGGAACATATGGGGGGGTGGTAAACCTCCACTTGACGGCTGACTCAGAATTATCTGTGCTGAAACCGTTATATAAATAAGCCGCTTACAAAAATAATATTTATTTTAATATCGGTTACTTGATATAACCTCAGAACGGACCGCTTAACCAGCAAAAGTTATCGCATCAATACCAGTATACAAAAATGGCCACATTTAACTAACTAAAAAAAATATAATTATCGCTAACCTATCTCTATATAGTTACATTTTATTATCTATTATTTATATTAACTACTTACTTAGTTAACGGTTGGTTTTATATACTATTGTATTACTGTATTATAATAGTTAGTTTTTTTATAGCGGACACTTTTATATATAATTAATTGGATTCTCTATTACCTATCTTAGCTATACTAAAATCATTATACAATAGTTTACTATATTTAAGCAGTAGATTATCTAAGCTTTAAAATATTATAGTAATTTACTCTATTAATTATAGTATAACTATTCGAGTCGGGTTATATATTTGTAGCGGCTTGTCTAAATTAGTAATTAACCTTATTAACGGCTTTCCTAGTAAATTATATACCAACCGTATAATAATAATTTCATAATACTAGCTATTCAAATTGGGTCTTAATTATTCTATTGAACTAAAGGTTAGTTTATTCGGCGTTAGTTAATTAGGTTATAAGTTTGTTAGTTTTAATATTTATTATATTTTCCAATCGTTTATCGATATATTCTATATAGTTATTATTCTATTACCGTTTAGCTCTAACTAATATAAATAATTATTAATACATTCAATTATTTATTAGGAAATCGGTATATAAACGGTTTAGGGATCCTTAACTATTACTTAGGTAGACCGTAGCCAAATCTAGCCGCTATATATATCTAATAGATATTCAACCTTCTTTAGCCGGATAGTGCAAAAATAACCGCTAAAGTCGAAATAACTATTGGATTATCTATACGCTAGATTAAGTTAGGGTATCGTACTAATTTAATTTATTAATTAAAATTAAAAGGAGCGCTCGAATAGTAATAGGCGATACCTTTTAATAACCCTACGTTCGAATAGTAATAGGTATCGTAATACCTTCCGAGTCTACTATAGCGCTATTCGTTCGAGTAGTAATAGGTACCGTACCTTCTAGACTATAATAAGTATCGTTCGAATAATAACGGATGGGTATACTTTCTAGACTATTATATCGCTTAAATAATAATAAGCATACCCGGCGGGACCTTCCAGACTATGTCGCGACGCCCCCGACGTATATCGATTATAATTAGTTTTCAATTGGAAAATTTCGTATTGGTGATTTCTTCCGAGTCCTATTCCTGTTCTGTACCCTTATAGCAATTAATTCGTTAATTATTATTATTATTATCGCTGCCCGCCTTTCGGTATATTATAATCGATAATAATAATGCTAACTCTAACTCTGGCTAGAACTAGATTCGGATTTATACAGTAGACTTATACTAATATTGTATAACCGCGTATTATTAGAATTGATACTACCGCTAATTACAACCCTTCGCGTCTTTTGTCTTTCGGCCCTCTATTAATATTCAATTTATATCGTAGCTATATAAAATAGGATAGAATATACACTCAATTTACTAATTATAATATTTATTATAGACAATATCTCAATTTCAACTATCCTAGCCCGGCAATAAGATATTACAGTCCGAATCCAAGCCCCCTTACTTCCCCTACCCCGTCGCTAACCCCCAATTACTTAGTAATTATATCCGGAATTTAGATTAGGCTAAAGAGGAGGTGGAAAAGAAGAAATTAGAAAATATTAAGGCTACTAAAGCTTATAAAGACTTGGCTAAAGAACTCTAAGAATTTAGGGCAGCCGGTAGTACGCCCATAGAAGAATTCGAAGATATACGGGGTAAATTACTAGGGTTAAAGAAGTAGGCGAAAGAAGTTAGAAGAAAATTAGCAAATATTATAGATACTGCCAATAGAGCCGAAACAGCCTTTAATAAAATATTTAACGAACAGACCGCTAAGGTTAAAAAAATTATCTAAGCCCCGGATAACAACGACGACGACGAATTATCCGACCTTGCGGAGGATATAATCCTCGAAACCCTTCGCGAAAATACTACCGCCGAAAAGCGGAGGGTTGCTCTCCTCGCGGAGGCAAAGAAGAAGGACTAGGGCAATAGTAAGGGTAATAATAATAGTAAAGGCAATAGTAAAGGCAAAGGTAAGGGCAAGGTTATTCGTAGGGAGGAAGAAGAGGATAAGGAGGATGAACTCTTCTTTAGTGAGGGAAGAGAAGAGGATAAAGAGGATTATAATAAAGATAAAGATAGGGGTAAGGAAAAGCCGGCCAAGGTTAATACCAATTGAATATTATAATAAATATAATAAGAAAATATTATATTAACGTATTATAATATTTATAGTCGAAGAGGTAGTAGTTACTTTCGGGGGCAACCAATATATAGGCCCGCGAAAGCCGGAAGGGTAAAACCGGCTAGGGCCTAGTTCGGAAGTCGGAAGATTTTACGGGCTAGGATCTTAACTAGGCCTAGATCGACGCTATTATCGAAGACGAGCAAGCCCTTTACGATAAGCTTTTTAATAAAGCGGCCTAGCAAATCTTCCTCTACTACCGGAGTATTCCGGATAGGGAGTTCAAGGTATAATAATTCGGAATATAATATTATTATTTAGTATATTGGATACTAATAAATTTGTATAGTTAGATTATTACTTCTATATATAGGGATATCGATAAATATTCTTCGCAATATAATAAGGCTCGTAGAATTTTAATAAATATAAGTAAGAATAATAAGAATTATATTTTAAAGATAATAGAAGTAAGTACTTACTATTATTTATCGCTGGAAATAATGAATAATTATTAATATAATAAATTATTATTATAGTAATTTATTTATAAGTAGGCTAAGGACCCCGAGTATACTAATATCTTCAATTTTAAATATAACTTTGAAGAAGATAGGTTATATAACGAGACCGACAAATTATAATTGATTTAGAACTTCGAGAAGGTCTGGACTTAAATATAGGGCCGCATCAACTTCGAAAAGTCCTATAAATTAGGCAAATTTTATATTGAGGGTAAATTGTATAATCTATTAATTTAACATTGTAGTATATTGTGATATTAAAGTATTAACGAATATTATTATAGAAATATTTAAATTAGTAGCTTATAAAGTAGCCGAATATTACCAGGTAAAGGACGCCGAAATCGCTAAAGGCATTTCGGAATTTACTACTAGTATTGGCCGCCGTTTTATTATATTAAAATTTTATAACGACCTAGCCTATTTAAATAGTAAATTAAACGGTTAACGTTATAGTAGTTATATACTTCTTAATATATTAGTTATAGATAGTATTAATATATAGTAATTCGTATTTAAATTTCAAGAATATTAGGCCCCGGCACTTTAAAATAATTTTTAATAGGTTAAATCGCCGTCGTACCCCTAAGAGGAGGTCGGAGGAGGATATCGCCGCTAATTTAAATATATTTATTCATATTTAATTATATTTGTATTTTATAATATTATCGGCCGTATATTAATAATTATATAATATAGTTCGCGCTAAAATTCGTTGTATTATTCCGCCCCCCAATAACGCCCCTCCCAGTATTATCGACGACGACGATTCTAATACCCTAGTGGACTTTTAATCCCCACCCCCCTCGCCTCTCTACCCCCGGCTCTTTTCGGTATTCTATATCGGTATTTTATATTGGTGTTCTATGTCGGTATTCTATATTTGTGTAATATTTCTTTATATAATATTTCTTTATATGATATTTCGTATTATAGTCCGTAATTTCGTTCTCTTTTTTAGCTGTTTAATACGAATAATTTCTTCTTTAGGCGCCTAAACTCTAATTCAACTTATATATAATATTAATAATTATTATTCCTATATAACTAGGTTTATTTTATTAATATCGGGAGTGAATATTAATTTAAAAAAAGAAAGGGACCTCTTTTATTACTAGTATTAGTATTGTAGGCGCTAGATTCTATTCAACGCTGTTAAAATCAATTCTAATATAAAAGAAAAGGTTAATTATTTATAGTATAGTTTAATATTATTAATTAGTCGTCTAGTATTAACTTAAGTCGCACCCGCAACCCCCTGCGGCCTAGATTTTAACCTTCGAAGGTACTATTTACCCGTAGGTAGTAGAACGACGCGGTATATTGGGACTTTTAGTAGGATTTACGCGTTTTGAAGGATTTACTATTAAGTAGATAATACCGGTTGATTAGCTAGCTAATAGGTAGGATATAGGGGACTTACGAAAGTACGTTTATTGCGACAAATATTATAAGTAATTATGATTATATTAGGATTACTCTATTCCTAATTATTAGGAAGCGGCTATTATAAATATCGAAATATATTATACTTAGTAGAAGGCTAGTATAATCGTATTGACGGAGGCGGCAAGCTATAGTAAAATTCTTCTCAGCTTCAAACTCTAGTTGCGGTATTAGTCGCGACGGTTTTACAAATATTTATATTCTAATAAAATAATATAAAGAAATGTACTTTAATTATTACGCGAATAAGATTAGCGCAGTTACGTATATTAATTACTATTATAGTAGGCTACTAAATATTGTACTTTTCTTAATTATTAACTATTACCGTATTACGCCATTGCCGTATAATTATAATAATAGGCGGGAATTATAAAGGGTTGCCCGCTTCTTCTAAAATATAATTATTAGCCTACTTTTAATTTTTTTCTAAATCGGTTCGTTCTAATTAATTACCTACGAAAGTAGTTTAACTATATAGTAAATTCGAGTACCCTTCGCGCTTATTTCTATTTAATTGAATTTTTCCGTCGTTTTTTTTACTAGTATTATCCCAATTCGTTATTTACTCCGCTACCCTTTATATTTATACTATAGAGCCGTTACGCGGTTATTGCCGTAGAGGCGATTATCCGATATTATTATATTTTAGAGAATAATATTAATAGGCACCCTAATTCTAGCCTTGGATAGGATAAGGCGAAAACGATAGTAATTTAAGCGCGACGACGAATCTAATAGTAATGACCGGCAGCTTCCGCGACGGCCCTGGTTAGGGTTACTATAGCCTACGCCGTTAATTAAATTGAGCGACGACGATAACGACGATTATAACCCCGCTATAGTAGATCCTATTATTGCCGCGGCCTCGAATAATAAATTTTCGCCCTCTTCTTCGTCTTCGTCCTTATTGTCGCTTAATTATTATAGTAGCGATTATAATATAATTGATATTGATGCGGCTCCTTTTAATTATAATAATAATAGTAATAATAAAGGAGATATAAATATAGATAATAATTCGGGGTTATTATCGGTTAATTTAATTTAGTTTAGTAGTATTATATTAGTCCGGTAATTAATTTACTTTAGCGTAGATTTCTAGACTTAGTAACGATTTTAATTGTAATTTTAATAATAATTCCGATGCGTTATTAATTAACGAAAACCTTCTTATTATAGTTGATTATTAAAATTCCGTCGAAGTATATAATAACGAAGTCGACGAATTAGACGATATTGCAAAGGATTTAGACTAGTTAGGCTTTAATAATAGTATTAGCGACGTATTTACCGCCGCCGCCGCCGCTACTAACTACGGTTATAAAGAGCCGGAGCTAGATATTTACCCCGAATTTACTAGGTCCGAATCTGTTAAGTTTGAGTATTGATAATACCCTAATTTGATAGATTTTTAATTCGGATGGGGATTAATATATATAGTCAACGGGGTTTCGAATAAGTAGTATTCGACCTATCGGTAGTTTTTCCAAGTCTTTAAGTATAACCCGTAGGTTAAAAGCGAAGAGTTAAATAGTATATTATTTAATTTGAAAACGTTTAAACGACGCGTACGTAAAGTAATACCATATTTTAATATACGGACTATAAAGAATTTAATATTTAACCCTAAGACATTATCTTCTTTACGAAGAAATATTATTCGATTGAGAGGAGAGACGCCTATTTAAGACTTTTATATTATTAACCCTATCGATATTTACCGTTATATAATATAATCCCCAAAGCTTATCGATAAAATGTATTAAAGCTTTACTAAATTAATAGATAATTTAATAAAAGTTTAGTATAATGCGTAATAGGCTAGTTCAATTTGTATAACTAACGGCCAATTCGTATATTACCCTCTTTTCGCCAATAATTCCTTAATATAACTAATCTTCTTAAGAGATTTTATTGAGTTCGAATATACGTATATCGACTATACGTATTATTATCGTCCTTAGGATAGTAATAGTAAAATGTTATTGTATTCCGGTTAAATTAGAAGTATATATTGGGATTAGCGTACCTTTCGATTCTTAAAGGTCTAGCAACCGGGAATCCCTTATAACGCTTCGATTGTATATTATAATTAAAAGGGTAATATTATTTTACTTATTTTACGTTTTATTAGTCTTCGTACATTATCTAGTAAAAATATCGACATTAATCTATTAGAAGGGGATATTAACCTATTAGAATTAATTCTAGCTATAGATCTAATAGAATTAGTCGACCCAAATAAAGTTCGAAAAGGCCCGCTTAGCAATATTAAATTCGACTACTCCTATAGCAGCTATATTACTTTCGATAACGACCCTATATACGACGAGTTTATACTAGTAATTCGTTATACGTACCTGAACATCGACAGCGCATTAATACTAGTTTGCAAAATGTCGCCGGTTCCTAGTAAATTCGAAGTACAGGAATTTGGTCGATAATTATTAATCGATTAATTTGCGTACTAAAAATATAGTACAGTATATTCTATACTTATCTTTTAATATAATAATAGTTTTAGCCTTTATTAATCGATAATAAAATTAATTATAGGATTATATATTCAGATTGTTACGCTACCCCGGCAAGAATATATTAAATAGATTAATATTTTTCCAGTCACGTTAAATCTATACGGGTCGAACTTCGAAGACGTAATATAAGTATTCGAACTATTAACTACGTTAGATAAAAGATATATTATAATTATACAGGATCAAAAGGTTAATATAGCAGCCCGCCGCGCGTACGAATCGTAACTATTTATTATAATATAATATTAATAGTATATTTACCAAATATTATTATACGCTCCGATTATCGCGTTAACAGGGGATATACTACAATAGAACGAAAGTAGTAGTATATTCGGAATAACTACTAATTTTAATTATCGCGAATACGAGACAATTGCTAATAAGCAGGGTACTATCGACAACTTATACATTCGGTTGAATCGCGGCCACTTTAAATTCATTCGGTTACGCTATAAATTCGATATTAGCCGGAAATATATTAAGGATAAAAAGGCGTTCAATACTAACTATAATATATCGTTAAAACTACCTCCCGTCCGTTATATTGCTCCTACGCTAGATTTTGTTCGTAGCCGGCCAAATAATATTATTTATTCGGAATTTAAGGGTATTAGCGCTAATCTTTATACGCTCCTATTAAATTTAATATTTAAACTAACTACCGCCGTCCGGTACTTTAAAATCTTATGGTAAATACCGTTCTATCTAAAATAATAACATATTTAATCGCTATTTAATTAGAAGATATATAGCTTTTAAGAGTATACCCGATAGTCGGTTCTAATAATAATTATTAATTTAATATAGTTGGAAGAAGCCGACCTAAAAGTAGCCTTTATTCGTAGAATAAAATTAGTTTTCGATATTACGCTACTTCGGGTTAGCGAATTACTTATTAACTATAATATCGTAGCCCGTATTACGGAATATTACCACAGTATTATTAATATTTTAATATTAATATTAGCTGGGGTAATTAAGATAAATATATTATTATCGGCGCCGTTTTTTAAACCCGAAGAACGTATATATAAATACGTCTATACAATAATCCGTACTAATAAGCGAATATTCTAATTAATATACGAAGTTATAGTCCGGTCGATATCGAAAACGGTCGTAAGTAACGTTGCGGATAGACGACGACTTAGGGCTAATATTATACCAGCTAGTTTATAAATTGGATCTTATTTAATAATATTAGCGATATTATAGTTGGCAAATCTTATAGTTAAGCCTATTATTAATACGGCCGCGGATGCCGTAGTAATAGCCGTTGCCGTCGTTAACGATATTAACGTTAATGTATTATTTATCGCTTAAAAAGCGATTAAATACCGTAGATAGGTAATTAAACCGAATATCTATACCGGCTTATATTATTTCGAAACCTTCTATCGATACGGATTAATATTATTATTAATAATCTTATTTAGTAAATTCAAATATAAGTAAATATAAACTTCTATATCCTTTATAATTAATTGCGTATAGTTATAGTAAATGTAGGGTGTAGAATATTAAAATATTTTAACTCTATTAATTAGCGGTACTTATCCGGTTGTACGGGGCTATTAGGGTCGGTATATATAGGTAGTAATTATAATAGCGATTCGTAATTAACCGAACACTTTTCTACTGCTAACCCCGTATAGGTTTACGCTATTAATTATATTATTTTATAGGACTAACCTATGTTTCTTTTCTGTAATACTATTTAATATCGGTATCTACTCTTACGAATAGTGCTAATATAGTATTCTTTTGTATATAGGGTCTAGAAGCTTATTATAATATATTAGAACTATTACGAACCCGAAAAGGACTATTTATTATATAAGAACCTTATATAATTAATCCGTTTTATATTATTAGATATATATAATGAAGAGCCGGATATAATTATATATTTTAAATAATTAAAGGCGATAGCGCTAATACTATTTTTAAACCTTATTCCCGATTATAGTTTAGATTTATTACTGGACGACGTCGACGATAATAATAACTTTTTAAATAATATTATTAATACTATATTTGATAATAAGTATAGAAACGTTAAAGTATTAGTATAAATAAAGGCGAACGTATACTGTAATACATTTAATTTTCCTAATTGTAATTAATAAATATTTTTAGCGTTTAGGGCTATATTATATAGAGTATACTAGTAGGAATATAACCGTAATATTATTACAATAGGGAATTAGTAAATTATTTAGTAGAAGAAGGTAGCTTTTAACGATAGGTGAGTATAGTACTTTATAGTGTAAATATTATAATAGGTATTAATTTATAATATATTAACTATTTGTCCTTCGATTAGCGTTTTAAATAGCGGCCGCCGGCGGATATTTTATTAGGGCGATTATATAATATACCGGTAATTAAGAGGCAACCCTACGTACGCGTAGTTAGAATATATCTTTACCTATAATATAAATATTAGTAAGTGCGGCTATTGTTCACCTTAATATTTAGACTATTATAATACGTATTAACATTGAATTTTAGCGTAATAGCGGCCGTACGGTAGAAGAGGTAATTAGTCCGGCAAGCTATATTATATCTTCTTCATTATTAAGCCCGTATCTGCGTATAGTGAATCGGAACTATTGACCGGCCTTCCGATTATGTAGATCAACGCCGGTATTAATGCTAATTAAACGGATATTATAGAGAAATCCGTACAAGAGATTATTAGCCTGCCTGCGCTAGAGCGTAACGGGCTGTTTATAGTCCCATTTACCGTTAATAATTACAGCGTGCGTAAGATGTAAATAGATTTCGTAGAGTTTATACTAGACGACCGACTGTTGTTTATTGATTAGTGTATTTAGTTTGTATGATAAGTACCGATATATCGTGAGTTGGAGCTAGGGCTAGAGCTGGAGCCGGGGCTAGAGTTAGAATTAGGGCTGGACGGAACCGGAAGGAACTGGAACCGGAACCGGAACCGGAACTGGAACCGGAACCGGAACCGGAACCGGAACCGGAACCGGAGCTGGAACCGGAGCTGGAACCGGAGCTGGAGCTGGAGCCGGGGCTGGAGCCGGGGCTAGAAGGAACCGGGTAGGGACTATACCTACTTAAATCCACTAATTCCTATACGTAATTATTACATTTGACTAATAAGTATATACATCGCTATTTTTCTTGGTAGTAATTTAAAGTAGTGGTTATTTTTGAGATAAGTTATTTCTATCAACGGTTATCTAAGAAAACTGTTTTTTAGGCAAGCAATTGAATATACTTTCCGCTATTTTTAACTACTAATAGCTTGGGTATTTATTGTTTGGGTTAGCTATTGGTTTTATTAATTACTATATAAGTTAACCGTTGCATCAGTTAACTACTAGTTGAATTGAGTACTAGTTTTATTAACCGCTGCATAGGTTAATTACTGGTTGAATTGAGTACTGGTTTTGTCAACCGCTACATAAGTTAACTGCTGGTTGAGTTGAGTGCTAGTTTTATCAACTGCTGTGAATATTAATTATTGTTTTATTTAATTACCAGTAATTCTAGCGACTATATGCTTTAATTGCTTATATAACAGTCACTTAATTGAAATAGTAGTAATATCGCCAGCTATCTTTATAAGAAGCTTGCTATTGTATTTATATTCATATAGATATATTCGTTAATTCTTGATTGAAATAACTCCTTGCCTTATGAATAGTGAACTGAAATAACTGAGATATTTGTCAGTAAATATTTTATTTAACACACATTCGAGTCAACTGTCAAATAATTTACTTATTAGTAATATAATTATCTAATAGGGATATAGCTGCTGTATATGCTTGCTACTGAATTTTTTTAAGCTGTTGCTAGTGCGGCTTATTCGCATAACTTTTCAATTTTTATTAACCATGTTACAATGGTCTCCATACCGCTTACCACCCCCCTATAAAACTGGGTAAGAACATTGGCATCGGTGACATTGATGATGATCGCTCCTAATGACATTTGACAATGGAGCATGACGCATGGCGGGAGCAACCGACGAGGATATGCACCGTCAATCACTGACCGTCAATTTGGACATGCTCCGTGTCATCCGGTGTCAACTATTCTACACCGTGGCCAACGCCCGTGAATCCGGAACATCTTGAAGAAGAACCAACGTGGGAAAGTAGGTGACCAGAGAGGACTAAAGCAGAAATTCGAAGAGTCCATCACAGAACAGGTCAACAAGGCCGATAATGCTCGGAGCATGGGGACAAATTTCAGACGGCGGCGCGCTATTTGCCAGAACTGTGCCAGACTGGCCCAAGCGTTCCCGCCCCGCCGGATGCTTCATTTGCGCGATGTCAAGCTAGAGGTAGCAACCACAGCCGGCCCTTCTTGGCCCCCGCCCAGTTATTTACTCTTTGACGGGGAAGCGATCCATTATCACTTGCAAGTGGAAGAAGGTCTAGGTCAGGGGCAGAAAGGTGAAGGGAGGGAGGGGATGATAAAATAAGGGCTCATCGGCATGCGCAAATGAGGCGCACTTGGGATTTGACAGCAAGCGTCATGCATCCAGAATTGAAGTGTACAAACACCACGTGAAGTACATGTCTGGAAATTGAAACGAGGGAAAGGAAAAAAAAAGTCCAATGATGCGGGGCGGCTGCGAGGGTCGCTCCTCGGTTGCTGTTTGGTCCAAAGGGACGCTCGAGATGCGTTGAAGGGCGGGTTTTTTTTTGCTTTCTGCCAGGAACAACGCACACCCAGACGGCAGACGCAGGTACCGTTCGGTTGTGGGCGACGCGACGATCCGGATTGGGTGACGACTGGAAAGAGGTGCCGAGCACGGGCAAGGGAACCCCGTCTTTTCTGGGCGCTCAATCTTAAAATTAAGGAGATTGGATGCTTGTGCACTTCAAGCGGCCAAGTACCTTCACCGCATGTTGCCGATGTAGGGGTACCTGTGGGCGCTTGCTAGGGTAACAAGCAGGTAGCAGCCAAAGAGGACCCAGTCGTTTCCCCAAAGTGGCTCCTTCCCCCCTCCCCCCAGGTTTATGTCCACTACACACAGCGGTCGCCAGCTTCCCTTTCCAGGCGGTCCCAGGCTTGCGCAGGCTCCCCCCAAGGTCCGCCGTTAGCACGCTTGACTCCTCTTTGTCGGATTCTTATTTGATCCCCATCCACTCTCTCCCCATCACACTCCTTTTTGTTTCTCCTTCTTTTTCGCCTTCACCCCTAATCCAAAAACCTGCCGTTCCCTACATACAAACAAGAGTCTCGCTACTCTACGACATTCGTTTCTCAGCATCACCTACGTGACAGCCCTATTAACGACGCACGCGTCCTAAATACTTAATCGACACCTCCGACCGCCTCTACTCGATCGCGAAATTCATCAACACAAATCAGCCAAAATGCTTGTCAAGTCCTTCACTGCTCTGGCGGCTCTCGCCCTCGCCGCTCAGGCCGTCGCCGACCCCATCATCCGCACGCCCTACAGGGCCAACAAGATTCACAAGGCCTCGGTCCGTCAGTTGTTCGGTGTCGTCCGCCGCCAGGACAACCCCGGGTACCAGCCCGAGCAGACCGTCTGCGGTACCGGCAACACCTGCTCTGAGGCTTGCGGTGCTGGTTTCGAGACTTGCGCGTCCAAGGACGACTCGGTTCACTGCTACAACCCCGCTGCCGCTCAGATCTGCTGCCCTAATGCTTCTGGCAGTAAGTTGCCCTGACTTGTTGACATGCGATCGAGAGACAATGATGCTGACTAGGCTTTTCCAGGCTCGTGCGATGCTGGCTACTACTGCGCTGCCGACAACGAGAAGGAGACTTGGTGCTGCCCCGATGGCATGGGCCTTGAGGAGTGCGCCGCCGCCTACGGTGTCGACTCCGGCCTTGTCTCCCAGACCGCCGAGGCCACCTCTACTTCCACCTCCACCACCTCCACCTCTACCTCTACCTTTACCTCTACCAGCTCGACCTCCTCGGTCGCCACCTCCACCTCGACTTCCAGCACTGTCGTGAGCACCACTACCACCAGCAGCGTCGTTGTTATCACCACTACCAGCACCTCCTCCGTCGTTGCTCTCTCGACCAGCTCGGTTGCTCTGAACACCACCTCGTCTGCTGCCGCCATCACCATCCCCGCTGTGTCCTCTTCCTCTGTCGTCCTCATCCCCACTGGCGGCGCACCTTCTGGTGCCAACGGCACCTCCGTCGTGGTTGTCTCTCCCCAGCCCACGCAGTCGGACATTGTCATTGGCGCCGGCAGCGTTGCCAAGCCCGCCGGTGCCTTCCTCCTGGCTGCCGCCGGTCTCGCCGCCCTTCTCTAAACCCTCGCTGTGGAATCAAGCCTTTGGACTACTTGAAAGGGCTTCACCGGATATCTACCGGTAGCTCAAGGGCGCTATTGCTTTACTACGAGATATGAGACACGACAGACCGAAATCGCCATGGTGGCTCCCTCAAATTTTCTTTTTTTGTGCAAAGTTGGGATGCTTGTTAGACTCTGGACATAACTCTTTCTCCGTCACGTCACTGAGCGCAGGATTTACATTGGACGCTCGGGGCGAATAGGCACTGGTTACTTTTTCTGATATGCTTCTATTTTTTTTCCCGGGAGGTTTGGGGTGTTGGAGGCGAAAAGGAGTGGGAAGGCAGTATAGTATGGCGGCTTTGTCCGTTCGCGTTGACAAGAAAGACGGACCACATACACATGCATTCACGGTACCTCTCTGTATGCTTCGGGTAAAAAGGGATATACCGCCAGGGCTTGACCATCGAGGCGTTTTGAGTGATTTACATTTGTTGTTTTTATTGCGTTCGAAAGGCATCATAATATTCTTGTTCCTAATTTTTCCTTGAGTCAATAACATGTCAACATTTGCACAACATTGTGAGACTTTCCCCATGGGGAACTTTGTAGGTGTCTTGACGTCGTTCAACAGACGCCTGTGATCTTGTGCTCTCATCGGTGACAGACAGAAACCACTGGACGCGTGGTTCCCCTCCAAATGTTGTGTCTCACCGACACACGAGTGCCACTGGCGTGTCGTCAGTATTCGCTAGGTCAGTCACGCAGTCCGTTCCTAGATTTTGTTTTCAGACCTCGCTTTCCCGATGCGTATTCTCTGTCCAGTGTCTGGCTATTCACAGAGTTAAAATTGACTAACCAGACAGTCCCTTCCGGTTTCCAAGCCAGCACACTAATACACAGCTTACAATACATACTCCCGTCACTGGTCTTTCAGCGATACCAAGTTCACAAACCTGTATAACATGAAGTTGGAACCGTGATGGGGAAGCTAAACCGGATTCGCCTATTTCTCGGGTTTGTACATGTCGATGAGACAAGAGTGGACAAGAAGTTGTTAGTCTCGTTGGCCGTGGTGACACTGCATGGGAAGGCAGGGAAGGGGGGGAAGCAAAGGGACTGGGGACGTGGACGAAGCCGATGACAAGGAGAGGGAGAGAGACAGAGGGGCGCCGAGGAGTAAGAAATCGAGGCACGAGAATGAAGGATACCACCCACTCGAGGAAGGTCAATAAAGCGGAAGTGGGATGAGATCCTCCAAGGTACCTACCTTAAAAGGCCAGAGATGCTTATCCGAGGACATACCTACATACAGTTAACGGGACCAAGATCCGACGGTGGGCGCATTTAGGATCGATCGAGTAAGCCGTAAAGTAAGCTGGAGGCGGGCAGAAAGAAAGAAAAGAAGTCACCGACTGGTCCCTGGCCTGTGCGTGGGTGGGTGGTGGGATATTATCGACTCGAGAGTCGGGAGGATGGAAAGGAGACGTCAGTCAGTCAGCCTTGAGAACCTGAAGGGCGCGAAAGAGGTGTGTGTAGTGGATGACGGCTTTAGTGGTTGGTGGTCTCTGGGAACTGAGATGTTTCGCCGAAGAGGAGGGGCACTGCACTGCACTCATGAGGCGTTGCTGGGCTTGGTCAGTGTTGAGTGTTGAGTGTTGAAATGAGGTGTTGATGGTGGTGGTGGTGGTGGTGGTGGAGTGTCCCTAGCCTAGCCTCTAGAATAGCCTCTTCCCGCCTCCCCGATCCTCTACCTACCTACCTCTTTAGATGGCTGGCTGATCTTACCTATTCATTCATCTATCTACCCATCCATCCTCTTCCTCTAGTGCGAGAGGCTGTATGTAGTAAGCAGGCGGCACAGCGAAGTAGGGAAACGGGTTTGGAAGTTAGCTGTGAGTTGTTGTTGTTGTTGTTGTTGTGGTGGTGTGGCATCAGATCAGAGACATGCCTCCTGCCGTCTCCTGCCGTCATGCTTCTGAGCTCCTTGATAGTCTGATGTTGTGTACCGGGAGAGTGCAGGTTAGGGGCTGGTTGGGATGTTTTCGAAGGTTCGATTGCGTTTTACTGGGGCGTTTCGTCCGTCGGAGGCGTGCCGTAGTCGGTCCGGGGGCTCGTTTTCTGGAAGGCGAGGCGTAATGATGGCTTGGGGATTGTTTTCGTTTCTTTTTCGGATGGTTGCTGAGAACTGGAGATGGGTTTGGATCATTGGATGGGGTGTGGTGGTTGGAGTGGTCACTCGGTGGCATTGATTGCAATTGTTGTGTATTTTTCAGGAACAATATGGTACTTGGAGAGAAAATCGGTCTGGGTACTTCTGGGTATCGTTCTCATGACTTTCGACAGAGTATTTGTTGGATGTTGGTGGTTTGAAGAAGTGCACACTTCCACCATGCACACCGAAAAAAGAAGACTACGTATGATTAAACCTCAAGAAAGCAAAAAGGAAAAAAAATTGAACGAGATCAAGAATGGGTAGAAAGAAAGACAAATAAAATCCTGCTGCTAATTGAAAAAAACAATCAACAGTCAGGTTGATGACCCGCAATAATTATGCATCACCAAAAAAACTGCAAAAAGAATGTTTGATAATGATCCGACTGAGGCTCGATCTCAGGACCTTCAGTGTGTTAGACTGACGTGATAACCAACTACACCATCGGACCTATCATTGTTGTTGAGAGATAAGGCAAAAGTGGAGATTATAAGTATACTTTCGCTCTCGAGTCATGATCCTTGTCCTCCGAACACAACAACTGAATTTTAGGATAACTCCGGCGTACGTAGTTTAGGGATTGACAAAATGCCTTTCATGCCCTATTTACTCACCATATAATCGCATTCGGCAGGTTATGCGTGGACTTTTGAGGAAGTCAAAGTCTTGGATAAGGAGTGGACGTTGTCTGAAGACATACGCACCATGTCTTAAAACAAGTACAGTACGTCATTGAACAACGTCTCGTCCAGAAGCTGCAAAGTTGTAATGTCTTTTACTTTTGATCCTTTCCTGAAAGTCTTTTGCGTCATAAGAGCCAGCCATCTAGCCCATCATCATCATCATCAACATGCTCATATTCGAACCTATACCAAGGGCCACATGCTGTTGAACCCGCCCGTAATGCTGTTAAAACCCATCATTTACCCATATGTAGACCACCTCTCCACTCTAGCCACCAACCCCAACCTCAATACCTCCAAATCGCATCAGCCATAGCAACCACCTGCGCCATCTCCTTCACATCATGCACCCTCACCACATCTGCTCCACCCTGCACCGCAGCCGCGACCGTCGCCGCCGTGCCCCAAATCCTCTCCTTGGGCGTCGGCACACCCGTCACCTGCCCAATAAAGGTCTTCCTACTCGAACCCACCAGCCACGGCAACCCCTGCAGACCCGGCCAGCTCCTCAATTCGTCCAAATGCCTCAGCACATCAACATTCTGCGGTCCGACCTTGGCGAACCCCAAGCCCGGGTCCAACACGATCCTCCAACGTCTGATCCCCGCCGCCTCCGCAGCCGCCACCCTCCCCACCAGCTCCCTCGCAATGCCACCGATCAACCCCCCCTCCGCCTCAGGGTACTCGTTCAAGGAAGACATATCCGCCGGCGTGCCGCGCATGTGCATCAAGCAGATGGTGCTTCCCAGTCTTGCAACTGTAGGCAACATATCCGGATCCATGCTACCGCCCGAAACATCATTAACAATATCCGCGCCCGCGGCCACCGCGGCCTCCGCCACCGACGCGCGGTACGTGTCGACGCTGATCAGCACGTCCCTGCTGGCGAACTTTTCGCGGATCATCTTGATAGCGGGAACGACACGGCCGATTTCTTCTTTTGCGGAAACCTGGGGGGTGCGAGGGGCGGTGGACTGGCCGCCTACGTCGATCATGGTGGCGCCGGCGTCGAGGAAGGATTGGATGGTGGATTCGAGAGACGAAGAGGCGATGTTCCGCCCGCCGTCGGAAAAGGAGTCGGGCGTCATGTTGAGGATGGCCATGACGTGCGTCTTGCGCGAGGGGTTGAGGGCTTGGATAGGCGGGTGGCCGTGGGAGGAGAGGGGCGTCATGGTGGTGATGGGGGTTGAGGAGGGGGGGAGGGCGTCGAGGAGGTCGCGGGTGAGGGTCCAGGGGCGGGTGTGGTCGAGGGGTTTGTCGGGGATGAGTCTGTGGTTGGGTTGTTAAGTCTGGGATTTGACTTGATGAGGAAGAGGTGAGGTGGGTGTGAAGTGAGAGCTTACTCTGCCAAGGGCCGGAGGACGAACTCGCGCTCGGGAATGCCGATGTGAGGGATCTTGAGACGTTCATGCTCGAACTTGAGGTTTTCGTAGAGAAGAATGTCGAGGTCGATGTTACGCGGTCCCTTGTCGATGAGCTTCTTGCGCCCCAGGGAGTTTTCAATGTCTTGAAGTGCGTCTAGAAGCTCAAGGGGTTCTAGCGTGGTTTCAACCTGAGAGATGGTTTCAGTATTGGCATGACGTAGTTTTATCAGGACATTTAATAAGGCACCGACCTCGCATGCTCCGTTGACGAATCTATCCTGGTCTAAGACGTACATGGGCTCCGTCTCCCACAGACAGCTGGTCCGCTTAACCTTGATACGGCGGGCATCCATCTCGTGGCAAGCCTTTTCGATCCATCCTATCCTGTCGCCGAGGTTGCTGCCCAGGGCGATGTAAGCAGTGCGCACGGTGGGAGCGGCGGGCTTGGATGAAGCCGGTAGGTCAATTGAGTCTGTCATTTTGCCCTTGGGAGGCAATGTATACTGTTTGAAAGGCAATGCTGAGAAGCGAGTGGAGGCTGAGTGAAAAAAAGTCGGTTCCGGTTTCGGATTGGTGATTGAGTGTCGTGGTGTGCGTGGCGATGCTGGGATTAGTTGTGCTCTGCCAGAGAGCAATCGCTTTGTCAGAAGCCTGTGCGGACAGGTCAATGGCCAGGCCGAGGAGGAAACGGTTGGGAATCGCTTCATGGTAGGGCTGAAGAAAGACTCCAATCTGTGATGATTTGTGTGGGCCTTAATTCGTCTGAAGATTGCAGACGCACGGGATGGCGTCAAGCGGGGCGAGGGTTAGGGTTTATCGATGATCTCGGTTGGAGTTGTTGCGGCTGTGCGGCTCAGCTTCTGGAGTTCGCCCGTGAGAACCCTTTTGGTTTTTAGACGCCGTTGCCGCATCTGCGCTCCGAGGTCGTCAACAACCAACATCTTTTTCTTAAAACGATGGTGCATTGGGTACGGTTCCACAACGCTGGTTTGAGAAATCTGGGGTCGAACTTTCTCCCAAAACCCTGACCAGGTTCCTTTTTCCAATTTGTTTCGGGAACGGGGAAGATGACGCCGTATGGGGTGAGAGCTACAATTTATTGTCCGACTGTTCATAACAATTGACTGTACAGGAAGTAGGAAAACGGTAGTCGGTGCCTCGGTACAGGTCGCACACCTCCGCACGACGGCCCCGCTGTCATGGCACCCCAGACGCTGTAATGGTGCCTGGAAACGGACTAGCGCCACCCATGACAAGGAACCTCGGCACATGTCTGTCTGGTCAACGTCGCCCCAAGTTCGACATGATTCAAGATGCCCGGATTCCCACCTGACCTCCTCTTCATCTGACTCCCTTCAAAACATCATCTTTGTCTCTCCGAGTCTTTTGCTCTTCCCTCGCGTCTTCATCCTTTTTTTCTTGCAAGTGATACCATTGTTGTTTAGTTTTTAGCACACATCACATCCTTCAAAATGGCCTCTCCTCGTAAGTCGCATCTGTCCATCTTCATCTATCTCCCTTTTCAGGCCATTGTATCGCATCCTATCGTGGGCGCAATGACGACCAAGACGAGACAACTGAACCAAGAGACTAACAACCAATGCCACAACAACAGAGCAGATCCGCACTCCCATCACCGATCTTTTCAAGATCAACCACCCCATCTTCTTGGCTGGTATGAACGTCGCCGCCGGCCCCAAGCTGGCTGCTGCTGTTACCAATGCCGGTGGTCTCGGTGTCCTCGGTGGCATCAACTACACTCCCGACATGCTTCGCGACCAGATCGAGGAGCTCAAGTCCCATCTTAACGACAAGAACGCTCCTTTCGGTGTCGATCTCCTCCTTCCCCAGGTCGGTGGTAACGCCCGCAAGACCAAGTAGGTTCTGAATCGCTTCCAGTCGCTTTTCTTGGGCGAACTCCAGCTAACCAGGGTTCCCACGCGCAGCTATGATTACACAAAGGGCAAGCTCAACGAGCTCGTCGACATCATCATCGAGTCCGGTGCCAAGCTCTTCGTCTCTGCCGTCGGTGTTCCCCCCAAGCACGTCGTCGACAAGCTCCACAGCCACGGCATCGTCTACATGAACATGATCGGCCACCCCAAGCACGTCAAGAAGTGCCTCGACCTCGGTGTCGACATCATCTGCGCCCAGGGTGGTGAGGGTGGTGGTCACACGGGTGACATCGCCACCACTGTCCTCATCCCTGCCGTCGTTGAGGCCTGCAAGGGTGCCATCTCTCCCCTCACCAAGAAGGAGGTTCTCGTTGTCGCTGCCGGTGGTATCCACAGCGGTCCCCTTCTCGCCTCCGCCCTCATGATGGGCGCTTCCGCCGTCTGGGTTGGTACCCGCTTCGTCCTCTCCGAGGAGGCCGGTGCCTCCGAGGCCCACAAGGAGGCTGTCCGCACCGCCAGCTTCTCCGACACCATCCGCACCCTCATCTTCACCGGCCGTCCCCTCCGTGTCCGCAAGAACCCCTACATTGAGAACTGGGAGACGGAACGCGCTCAGGAGATCAAGGAGCTCACCTCCAAGGGCAAGCTCCCCTACGAGGCCGATATCGACAAGCTCATGTCCGGCGCTGCCGAGATCCCCAAGGCCATGAAGGATGCCTACAAGGCCGACAACGGCAGCGACGAGGTCGATATCGATGACCTCCTCGACCACTTCCAGCCCTTCCTCATGGGCCAGTGCGCTGCCGTGTGCAACGAGAAGAAGAACGCCAAGCAGATCGTTGACGAGTTTATCAACGACGCTGTTGCCGTCATCCGCAAGGGCAACTCCTGCATCACTGTCTCTTCCAAGCTCTAAAACAATCTGTTGTCGCATATGATGGTTTCATTTTTCTGATTTAAGGGTTTTCTCTAGAGGTGCCTGATTTGTTGGCTAGCATATACCACTCTCGCATACCCTATATGTATTGATAGCTTTGGCGCTTCTTCTTCTTTTGTTTTTGGTTATGAGGACAATGACATGACATTTGGACCATTTTCACGTTCCACATTTGCTTCAACGTGCTTTTACATGCGATTCAATGCAGGCAGGTTCTGATGCATTTAGGCCGCTGTCGCGCCGTAGCCGCGCGTGTGGTTTTCTCGGGTGACGATCCGTCCCGAGTGCGCGCACTAGCTTTCGCAGTTTATAGCTACGAGGCAAGTTGGTTGTTGTCAACTCTCAGTTTCGCAGACTACCAAAAGGCCTTGTAGGGGTTTAAACATGGGGTTGAAGATATCAAGGCACGACTAGGATCCGGCTTGCTGCGTTGTCTTTTCACTTTTGGCTTGTTGGTGATTTGATCTGCAAGACTGCCTACTGATCCCCAGCTATACCCACTTGATCTACTTGCACCTTGTCGTCGTGCATACTCAAAGTGGATTTATCTGACTCCATTCCCAAGTAGTCTCCTGCGAGCTCTTTGCGATTTCCCCTCAATTGCGACCCAAACGACCTTTCCTACCATGGCGGTTTTGGCGGCGGTGATAAGAAAGTCCAAAAGAGACAGATGAGTTGTGAAACCCGCAAATGTGATTTGATGGTAGCGTGAAACAAGCGCACATGCAAGATTCGTTGGCTGGTCTCGCTGGTTTTATAAGTGTAGTGGTGGTGGCATCGTCCAAAGATTGGAGTGTGCGCCCAACGGCTTTGCAGTGACGTCTCTGTCTATACCGCTTTGGGACATCGCGTACCTGTCGGGTCTCCATAGTTTTATCTACTCCTCACTCCGACTCCCCGCCCGCCCTCTTCAAAGAATAAGACGGAATCATCTCATCGTTCATCTTCACTCAAGTCGTTCTTCTACTCTCTTTTTCCTTTTTCAAGTTTGAATGCTGGTCATTCTTTGCATATTCGTCATTGCTCATCGGTCCGGATACCGGATTGCGCCATATCCACCACATCACACACCAACCACAACCACCATGCCAAGACTAGAAGACACTCAGGTCTACGACCGCAACGAGGAGGAAGATGACCTCCTCAACCGCAACCGGCGGAGGGTAGTGCGTCTCTGGGAAGACTTTATCGATTTCGCGTTTCAGGGGAATGTCCTCGAGATCGCCTTTGGTTTGATGTAAGCATCATGTACCATCTGTTTCCTCGAACGAAGAATGAAAGCTTACAAACAATTAGCCTAGCCACCATGTTCACAGCCCTCGTCACCTCTTTTGTTTCCGACATTGTCCTCCCGCCCATCTCAGTGCTTCTCCCACTGAACAAGAACTTGGAAGAGAAATTTGCCGTCCTCCGGTCTGGAGCTAATCATCCAGAGGAAGGGTATAATACGCTGAAGCAGGCGCAGGCGGACGGTGCTGTTGTTATGGCTTATGGGTATGTGTCACTCACGTCACTCATCAATTCACCATTTTAGTACTTCAGTTGAACTTTGTGAGAAAAGAGGAGGGCTGACAGAAAGGTAAACAAAACAGTTTCTTCATGAACCGCCTCCTCAACTTCATGGGCGTCGGCTTCTCCCTCTACATGATCGCCTCCATCTACCAGTGGATGTCCAAGGATCCGATTATCAAGAAGACTATTCGGTGCCAGTATTGTTGCAGGTTTGTTAATATTAATGTGAGTCTTTATCTCTTTCCACGTCTTCCCTCCCTCCAATATCGACCCCATTACCACCTACTAACAATTTCCAAAGTCAATCCGCTGCATAAACTGCACCTCGTGGCTCGACGGCCGCGAAGACCATTTCCACCACCAAATCCACACCCACTCCCTCCCCAACACCAGCGCCACCACCCCAGGCACAAGCACTCCAGGAGCGGGTCCTTCGCAATAGGGACGGTGGCGTCCGGATCGGGCAGATTCCAACATGAACTACGATGACATGACGGCAAACAGCAATTTCCATGATACTGGTGATGGGGGTGGTGATGCTGGTGGTGGTGGTGTTGGTGGTGGTGACAATGGAAATGGGGATAATAACACGGCTGCTGCGGATACGGATGCGGGAGAAGGAGGGCCTGTAGGTGTAAGTGCCTTTGGAGCTGCGTCTGCGTCTGCGTCATTTGGGGCTTTGGGATCTACGAGTCGATTCGGATCTTTTGGGGGTGGATCTGCTGGGGTTGGGGGTGCTGGGTCTAGGTTTGGGTCACTTGCGGGTGGAGGTTCTTATGGGGCTGGGGCTGGAGGAGGAGCTGGATCTAGGTTCGGGTCGTATGGCGGTGGAGCTGCTGGGGGAGCTGGATCCAGGTTTGGGTCATTTGGGGGTGGAGGATCTTTTGGGGGAGGCGGTTCATTTGGTGGTGGTGGAGGAGGCGGTGGTAGGGGAGATCGAGGAGGATGATGATCATGATGATCATGATGGGAATGTTGTATCTTGTTGCGATTTTGTTACCTCGGATGGTGTAGAATATGATAGATACCCTTACACCTATATCACTGTCCACTGTTTATTGTCTATTGGCCTCCTTCACACCCTATTCACCTGCTTTTCACCTTCCATTACATCCATAACCTCCTCAGTTTTCACCCCCACCCCCTTTCCAATCGGCGGGCATCCCCTCCCAGACTTTCCACAGTCCACAGTCACAATAAACTCGAAAAGTGTCACAAAACCAACCCCAAACGTGAGAGAGAGTGGGCAGTGAGTACGCAGTTGTGATTGAGCGCAGGCTATCACGACGTTGAGGGGGACCAAGTAAAACCATGTGCCTTGGCATGCTCGATTCATACCTTTATCATCCTTTTGACAAGACTGCTGTCAATCAAATCTACGGTGTCTGCCTGTTGAGCCATGTTTCACAGTGTTGCTTTTCCCCGCTTTCCTTAGAAGCAAGCATATGAAATGGATGAACAAAGACTTGTTCATCGCTCGCAGCTGTCTTGCGAACGACCCCTGGCTTCTTTGTGGCTCTGGGCGGCTTGTCAACCCCTTGCCGAGTGTTTGCTCTTAACATGGCACATACGTACTTTGTAAAGGGCTTCTTCCATTGTCTTTGAGTTTCTGCGTATATTCTAGAGCCCGGCAAGCGCTGCAATTCCGCTGGACACTTATCAAGTGGATCAAAATCTGTTCTGGTTGTTTCGCGTAGAAGCTTCCATATTCTTCTCAAATACTATTTGAAAGGTGGGTTTCACTGTCTGTGCCACCTCAGCTGTGAATATTTGTTTCACGGGGTTGTTGCTGCGTCTCGCCCAAGGGTTCTGAGCGGTTGGTGATGAGGTTACACCAAGATTTTGCCGCTGGAACTGGGGTCCAGGTTGTCTTCTTCTGTCAGGCTGCCAAAATTATTCGGGGCCGGGAATTCGTCATTGCTGATTATGTCGACCGCGTAAAAAGTATCTTGCTCTAGGGACCTGGGATAAAGTGTTTCCAAAGTGGAATTGAACCGGACCGGCAGTTTGGGACTAACGGGCTCGGATCCGGCCGGGTAGGGCTGGCGGACGCTATTCCGAAAACAGAACGGGATGGACGCCATCCACGTCGGTGCTCGAGTCGGGCGGCGACCGGACGGAAGCCGGCTTACCATTTCGCACCGACGACCATTCCGGTGAGACTGTCGCAGCAAGTGCGGATGGGTTCGGAGAGGAAGGAGCCGAAAAAAAAATAACCTTGACGCCTTCCAAAATTAAAAGCAGTGGTAATTTTATCAGGCTCCACCTTTCCAACTCAACGGTAGTTGTCAGATTAGAGGGTGGATATCTGGGTTTCTGGCCATACTCAATCTGGGTTAGCCGCCCAGCCTCCTAGATTATTGGTTTCTAGGTCCCTTTGGGATACTCCAGCACCCCCTAGACCTTCTGGGCGAGTCAGTTATATATACTCTTCAATTAATTAATTCTATATAGTTACTATCACGGGGTAGGACACCGTTGGGGGTGAGGTTGGATAAACGTAGTTGTACGAAGAAGGAAAGAAGGAGGAGGGAGGAGTGCGGTCTAGATATAGGGTAGGCTGTGCCGTGCCCTAGATCCAGACCGAGGCCCACTAGTGCGTACATATATGCGGTCCTATTGGCCAATAGCCAATAGACTCGACCATACAGTGCCCAATACTATATACCATCACAAGTAATCCTATAATATTACTTCCCTACAAAAAAAGCTTATAGAGCTTCAAACTATCTATTTAGTATATATATATAAAATAATAGATTATCCCTCATTCTAACTCCTCAATCCGTAATTCAACGCTTATAAACCGTATTTAAATAACGTTATTATTACCCTATTAATACGTTCCAACTTTTAATTATTCCTCTACGTTCTTTATCGGCGGCCGCTTACCTTACTAAACCTCCGCTAATCTCCTAAATACCTTATAGAAGAATTTATCTATCTTCTTTATATCCTCTTCGGATAAAGGTTCTAACTCCCGGTTTACAATTTCAATCATAGACCCTCGTACCTCCCAATTAGCCATAATATCCGCTACAACAGCATTAATCTACTCCTTCAAATCGGTAATACATTTAAAACATTTCAGGGGCAATACTAGGGCGAACAACGCCGTATAGCGTATTTAGGGTATTAGGGCCTTCGCTGTATAGCGTATTTAGGGTACGGGCAACGTTATATAACGTATTTAAAGTATTAGGGCCCTCTATTTTCGAAATATAACCTTAATTTCTAACTAATTCTAAACCGCTAGCGGGATAGGGGTATTTAAATAATTACAATAAAACGCAATAACGGAATCCCTTACTCCCTTAATATTATCGAAGGGTTTATTAGTAGGGTTATAATATTTTTACTTTACAATATAGAACTAATAACGGTTACCTCCTTATTAAAAATAATCTAATAAACTATTAAATTCCTATTCCATTACCTCTTCGTAATCGTTAGTACGGACTTTAACCCTGCCCTTATTAATTCGTACGTCGCATTATAAATTAATTTAACTAAAGAAGCCTTTATAATAAGATTTTACTATAAAAACGTAGAATATTAATAAACACTTTATATTAGCGGGTAGAACGAATTTTACATTATAAGATTATACCTAATCTACTTTAAAAGGGCCTTTCTATCGTAGGTATAATTTATTATATAGCCTGCTGTTATTGAAATTAGTCGTATTAAATATAATAAAATCTCTAGCGTAGTATTTTAATACGTTAGACCGATTTTCGTTAGCGTTAACCTTATATCTATCTTATACTTTCTTTATAAAAGTACGTATATAATCCTAAATAACTTCGAAATAAACGAATAGTTCGTTAGCCTTTATATACTCCTTCTATTATACTGGCAAAAAATCCTCTAACGGTACGACCGCTATTAATTCGATACCTATATAAAGGTAAAAATTATAATTAGTAAAGAAAGAGGTTATACCCGTAGTCTCGGATATTATATTATTACCTACGAACTCCGCTAATAATAATTATTATACTTAATTTATTTATACCTAATTAACGAAAATATATAAATATTATTCTATTTCTACATTAATACATTCCGTCTAAACATTAGTCTAAGGGTAGAAAGTAGAATTTAATAGCCTCTTAATAGCTAGGCACTTACAAATAATAAATTAGAAAAGAGAAATAAATTATAAGCCGCAATCGAAAACGACGATATTAAGTAGGCCATAAAAGGTATAAATACAATCGATAAAATAGTCTACTAATTCTTCCGCTTCTATAATAATAATTGGGATATAATAATATATCTTTATTAAACGGTCTATAATAATAGTAATATATTTGAATTTCTAGCCTAAATATAAGTTTTTTAGTAGCGGAGAAACGTAATTAATTAAAATATCCGTTTATAATACATAAATTATAAATATAGGCTTAAAATAGCTTACCTTAGCTTATTATAATACCTTCATCTTCGAATACACTAAGTAGTCTTTATAGTAGGCCCTAATTGCCTTTACTATACCTAACTAATATTAATATTCGTTTATTTATACTTAAATCTTGTCTTTATTTAGATAACTAGCCGTCGGCGATAAATAGGCGCGGTAAATAAATAATAAATAGGTAATAGTATTATTAAGGTCGATAAATACCTTCCCTTTATAATAAATTTTACTTCTTACCGTAGAATATTCGGCGAAGGCGACCTTAAACTTTTTTTAATATAAGGGCGCTATTTAGTACGGCCTAAATCCTTTAAGCAATTAACGGCCTCTTATATTAAAATTGACCAATTATAACTCTTATTAATAATATCGTCTATTAATTTATCCGGCTCTTCTAAAGTATTTAAGGATAATAAGAATGCTTCTTTATCGAAATTAAAATTATTATTAATTATTATAGCCAATAAAGAGAAATATCCTTCCTTAAAGCGGGCAAGGTCGATAAATTTATAATTCTTTACTTTTAAACGATAATCGTTTATATCTAAAAATATATCCTCTAACTTCTTACTTAGTATATCGGGGCGGAAATTCTATAATCCTAGTATATAGAAGATTAAGAAATTAAATTGTAATAGGAATTATAACTATTATATATAACGGGGTATAAACTATTTATTTATTATAAAAGTCTTTAAATTCTTATAATTTATAATAATATTAAAAGGTTATTAAGTACCCTTTAATTTTAAATACTACTCTTCTAGTACTTTAACGATAGCGAGGAATTCTTTATTATAAATATTATAATTATATTCTACTATTAAATACTATATTAAAAAGTATACAATTAGGTAGAATTCGCTATTATCCCCGTATTAGGAAAGGGTATTTCTAAAAGCCTAATTCGAAATATTGGTTTCGACGACCGTTTTCTTGGACTAATCGTAGATCCGTAGGGTTAGTCCGCTAGTAAACGCGGCCTTTAGAGTTTTAAAAGCGGATTACTATACTATAATCTATACTTATTCTACGTTTTTTTTTATAAGGTCGTATAATAGTACTACTATTATTAAAAAACCTTTAATAAAATAACGATAGAAATTAATAAAATTTTAAAAAATTCTATAGAAATTTCTTTAACGTTAGAAATTACTAATTTATAATAGTTTTAACTTTTATTAAATTTATTTTAATATTGCCGGGTATGATAATTAGTCTAAAATATTTAGTTTTCTTAGTGTAAAATTCGTATTTATCAATATTAATTTATAGGCCAGCCTTTTTTAAGCGGGTAAGAATATTATTTACGTACTTTTAGTACTCCTCTTTATTATCCGAAAAAATAATGATATTATTTAAATAAGTAATTGTATAGATATTTAGGATATTATATAAAATATTATTAATATAATTTTAGAATATATTAAGCGCTCTTTATAGGCCGAATAAATAAATAAGTAATTTAAATAAGTTAAAGCGGGTAATAAACGCTATTAACTATTTATATCCTTCTACGACGCGAATATAGTTGAAAGTAGTAATAATATTTAGCTTGGTGAAAATTTTTGCCTTATAAATAGCGTTAAGGGTTTCTTTAATTAAAGGGAGCGGGTAGCGGCTTTTAAAGGTAATATTATTAATCTTCCTATAGTTTACGCAGATCTTAATACTTCCGTTTAGCTTTTATACTAGTAGGATTTGGGAAGCGGCCTTTAATTACGAAGGATAAATAAATCCGTTATAGAGATTTTCGTTAATTTACTTCTTAATTATATTTAATTCGTCGGGGTTAAATACCTTTAATCTTATGAGCGACTCTACTCGCACCGTCAGAAAACTCTACTCGGACCGTGATCCACTTTTTTCTCCCATACAAAACCCTAACCCTGCCGTCCCGTCC